>JBBYHO010439715.1:0-25376 GCA_038382025.1 Adansonia gregorii
ACATGCATCTAACATCATCATCTTCAAGTGGGAACGTCCTATATCGGATGCATCCTTCTCCCATGGAAATAGGAAGCGTATACTTGATATCTGATACTTTGGTTCTGCTTATAGCTCTGATTTTTGCACCAAATTTTACCTTCAATACCTCTATTGTAATGTTTTCATCAATTCCGATAGTTCTGAGATGGTCACTTTGAAAGGTAACACTTTCTTCATTTTGACAATTTTTTCATTAAAATAGACAAGTGCAACAAATCTATTACTTATGTTAGTAAGATGAAAATAACTCTAAACAAAATGCTAACAATTGAAAACTAAGAAATAAAAGAAGAGAATGAAGAAGCATTATCACAAAACTGAGAAAACAATAATAGCAGCTGAGAATGAAAATGATAATAAAAATAACAATGATGAATAAATATTTATAATGCAACATAGTCAACAAAATTTTTTCTTATTCAAAATGTCTGAATTTGTCCCATGCATTAGTCTAATCTTCGCAGTCTGACATTTACAATCTATGCATTAGTCTCATCAACTAAAGATGATATCAGAAGGAATCTGATTCCCATGCATTGATCTCATCAACTTATTTTATATCAGAAGGAATCTCATTCCCATGTATTGGTCTCATCAACTTTTTTCATATCAACAGAAATCATCTTTCTCATGCATTCGTCTCATTAACTTACTTCATATCAGAAAGAATCTGATTCTCATGCATTAGTCTTATCAACTTATTTCATATCAGAAGAAATCTGATTGCATGCATAAGTCTCATCAATTTATTTCATATCAGAAAGAATTCGATTCTCATTTATTAGTCTCATCAATTTATTTCATATTAGAAAAAAATCTGATCATCTTGCATTAGTCTTATCAACTTAATTTATTTCAAAAAAATTTAATTTTCATACATTAGTCACGTACTTTCAAGCATAAATAAAACCTAAAACTTATAAACTGTGATATGAAATAGGAAATCGCTACATGAGTTGACGATTTCTCAAAGTTATATAAAAAAACAAAAAAAATAACTTATTTAGGAAATCACCGCACGACGATTTCTCAATTAATTTTCAAATTTTGGTGGTCAGATTTGCAATTGATGAGAAATCGCTATTTTATTTGTCAATTTCTTATAACAAGTTAAGAAATCGCCATCTGATTTGATGAATTTTAAACTAAATTTTATAATTGAGAAATCATTTTTTGAATTGGCCATTTCTCAATTAACTTTCAAAATTGGTTTATTTAAGTAAATAATCTAAAAACGACTTATTTACGTAAATAAAAAAATATTTATATTATTTTAATAAAAAAGTCCTATATTTCACTACAAGTTGTTCTTTTCTTTTGCTTTTAATTTGGGTTTTTATTGATTTCAGTTTTCTCTGTAAAGAAATGAAAGACAAATTTAATAATTAAAATAATCTAATCACATATCTTTATTTTCATAAATTTTAAAAATATTTTTCCTTTTTTGAAATTTTTTTATTTTAAAACTAATTTTAATCCAATATTTTAATTTTATTATTTTTAAAATATTTTTTATTTTGTTAAAAAATAAGATATCATTTAAAAAAATTAATTTACCTTTTTTATATATTTAAAATATAATTTTAAATATTTATTTTTTAAGATAACTTTTATAAAATTCATATATTAATTTTTAAAAAATCAAGTCATTACTTGATTAGTTAATATTACATCATCATTTATATTTAATGATATTAAAACTTAAAATTATAATGATGTATAATTTAATAACATAAATATCAAAATCAACATTTACTACATTAACAAATTTAATAGCTTTAAACCTTTCTCAAATATACTTTAAGTAAAGGCTAGTATTACGAAATTGAGTTTACAAGAACTTTTTCGGACAAAACCAAAAAAAAAAAAAAAAAAAAAGAAAAGAAAAAGTGATAATCGCAAGAAAGTGAGGTGGCCATGTGGCTTTTTCTTCCTCAAATCAAATAAATGTTTTAAGAAAAAGAAAATAGTGAAAGTATTAGAAAAGGATTATCTGATGAATTTGCTTTTTTTTTTTCGTCGAAAGGTTCCTATCTGCTTAAGCCTGTCATATTCACCTTGTGCTAAAGGTTTCTTCCATAAATCAAATGAATATTTTAAGAAAAGAAAATATCGATATAGTAAACAAAAAGATTATCTTATGAATTCGCTTTTTTTTTTTGGCCAAAAACGTTTCTATCAACTTAACCGCGTGATCGTCACCCTATGCTAAAGAATATTAGTTAGAGCTGCGGCTTTCGTGATTAGATTATTCGCTCGAATTTTAAGATTTATTAAATATTTAAAAATTTTGAATAAAAGTGTAAAATTTAAAAAGTTGATTTAGAAAAAAATAAATTGAGTATTGATTTTAATATTTAAATTTAAAATTATTTTTTAATTATATAATATATATTAATTTTATATTTATATATTATATAATTTTTATTATATAAACAATAAATATATATATATATCATATTTTAGTATAAATATTAAATAATATGTTGAGTTGTTATATTTTAAAACTTAAAAAATTAAAAGTATTAAATTATTAAAAATTAAATTTTAAAAATATATATTTAAAAATATTAAAAAAAATATAATTAAGGCGAGCCTAAATAAACTTGTATTATTTATTTATAAATATGAATGGGTCAAGATAAGAGTTGAGACCCTTATTTCAGGTCGAGACAGATTTTAGTAACTATAAATGATATTGATAATCTGTCTCAGTTTGGCTCATGAATAGTTCTATTTTAGATATTATAATTTTATAAATTTTTTTTTATTTTTAAAAATATATTTAAAGAACCTATTTATTAGATTTATCTAAGAACTGGGTCAGGCAAACCAATTTTTATTTTTAATTTTCCTTTGTCCAAATCCAAGTCGAGCCAAATCAACCCATCTAAAAAATCTATTTTACTATTTATAATAATGTTAAAATATTATTTTTATATTAATATTTATATATTTTTATAATTAAATTTAAATAAAATAATTTTTTACTATTAAATAATAATTCAAAACATACCAGTTCGAATTTATAAAAATTTTACCTAAAATTTGGACTATGAACAAGTCTGCTGATTATATATATACTCCACTCCCCTATCGTTATGCTAAATTCCGAAGATAATCCTACAATGGTGTAACCCCGTAAGATACTCCTGCTAATCAACGAACCCCACCCTGCAGCACCCCCCACGCCAAGGGCCACCTTCCAAGAAGCTTCACTAGGTTTTGAATTGAATCTTATATTTAATTATCTTTATTGAAGTAGATAGATATGATGAAGACGCAGAACGCATACAAGCATATGAAAAATACCTTTTCATTGATAACATATTAAATATTCGATAATTATTTGATTTATTAATAATGAAGTTTTTTGATTTTACAAGTAGAGTTAAAACGGTGTTATATATTTTATTTATTTATATTATTTAATTTTTAAACACACAATAAAAATATATGACAATATTTTAATTTGCTTATCAAATTAAAAAACTTCATAATTGATATATCAAATAATTATTTTCAAATTTTTTTCCTCTATTTTCAAGATAAATAGATTAAGTGATAACCATGGAAAATCTTATAAATACCTCTTTAGGTTTTTTGAAAAAAAATCTCATAACTAATTATAAATATTTTAAACTTCACAAATTAAATTAAACAATTATCGCATTCCTTATCACGATATATTTTAAAAAATTAATATTAAATTAATTAACAAACATATATGTAACCATTTAATTTCAAATTTTTCATAAAATTTAAATGCTCCATCTCCTATCTAAAATGTATATTCTTAAATTTAAATAGTTCATACAATTTAAGTAGCGTTGCTTTGGGTTTCTTTATATATATATGTTCCAAAGTGAGGCTTATATAAGAAGATGTTGCAAGTCATTTAATTTGAATTAATTATTATAAAATAATTATGTATAATTTTGGTGTGAAACACTTCAATTATGAAAAATACTTATATTTCTGGGCTTCCTTGAAGTTTTGTTGTTTGTAATGCTCTGTTAGTGTTTTCTCTTGGTCAAGTCAATGACGATAAAGAGCAAAAAATTTCCCAGTTAACAATAAAAGTATAGAATCTACCTTCTTTATCTTTTTATGTTGTTTTCTCTTGCTATTGGTATACTTTATTAAAGCAAAGATGATTTAAATCTTCATTAAAGCAACTTAGTGGAAATAAAAATAATAATAGAAAAAGAAGACCCAAAAGAAAAGGCAAATAACTCAATAAAGTCATAGAGACTGAAGTTTTTCATCAACTAGATGTCCTAGCTTCATATCCGATCATAAGCAAGTTATTATCCAAAAGAAAAACTATGGGAAATGATTTCAATAGAGGAATTCTCTATGTTTCGCTTGCATTAATCTCAGCTATTCTTTTCCCTATACATGCCTTTGAAACTTCTATCTTTTCAGATCAAAGCAATGCCATCATCGCCTTATGCAATGACACCATTACTGAAGATTGCATCCACAGTGTAATCGGAGAAAATCACCTGTCTAAACGCCTCCTGCAAGGAGGATTGGCTGCGTCAGGTCGTCACCTATGCTATGGAGCTCTTCAGAGGCCCCGGGTTTGTAATGGTAACATCTATGGTAATTGCATAGTGCCCGTCGGTCCAACCTACAGGCCTTGTACCTTCTATACTCGATGCAAGCGAGGCCTTCGGTAATCGATCTCTCTCTCTCTCTTTTGCTTGACCATTAGAAAGATAATGATCCTTCGATCGGATCCTCTCAAGGTTGTCAAGTTTGTATTATCTTATTTCATCTTTGTTTTGAGTAGTTCTGTGTGTAAATTCGACAAGATCTTAATATTGCACTATTTTAATTGAATTTAACATAAATATAAATTACGTATTTTTATGTATTGTTTTTTTTTTCTTTTTAATTTAGAGAAAAAATTGCATCTAAGTCCTTGAATAAAAGATATTTGCACTTGTTATCTTTGAACCTTGTAAGATACATCCCTTCATTTTTTGAAATGAGTGTATAAATAATGATTCTTTGAAAGTTATTCTTTGAGGAAAAACATAGTAAATAGAAAGGAATAATATTCAAAGTATAGGTTATTGTTGGTAGGGCCCCAGTTATTTCCTCTGACAGCTGATGCCAGTGTAACTCCACGTATTTTTTGGCTTCGAGGCCAACCATAATTATCGTACTCTTGATGCAAAGTGATGGTCCTTTGTCCTGATTTCCGTACGCTCCTGCTTGGCACAAAATGATGGGGATGGACACTAGTCTTCAGAAATTGATTTAAAAGTCGATAGAAAAATTGAAATGCCTGAGAAGAAATCCAACTTTGAGTCAAGCTGGTTTTAAGTTTGAGATGTTCTCTCGTTAGAATTCAAGTATAAGTGTTAATATAGATATTTATTTTATATGCATATATTAATTTTTTAAAATTGTTTATATATTTAAAAAAAATTTAAAGATTATATTTTATATTTTTATCTAAAAATATGTTTAATATAAACGTAGGACACAAATAAAGTGAAGAACTAACCTTGATTTTTAGCTATGAGAAAATTGGTGATTACTGTTAATTTCTGTTTAAGGTAAAAATTAATTTGACCGAGTGAAGAAAAAGCTATGTCATTTTCTCTCTCCAATTGAAGATGAAAGAGCACAGTCCCCCACTATATGACCTTAACCAATCAATGAAACGATGCCTTTCATTGCTTATCCTTAGTTTTCAGCTTTTATAGATAACCGGTTATAGTGTTTATTTAGATCCCACAGACTCTAAAATTAAGCGCTGAGAGAGAGAGAGAGAGATGAAAACTGGATCAATGGAATTATTTCCAATGTTCCTTTTAGCTTCTTTGCTGTTAATCGTATCCAGCACAAGCCAGCGGGCCAAAGCAGCCCTTCCTGAAATCAAAACAAATACTACAACAAATGATGAAACAATTGCTGGATACATCGAAGAAGAAGAGGCAGTGTTCTTCGTGGGATCTGAAAGCAGGCAGAGGATTCTGGCAGGAGATTCAAAGGGGTATATTTCTTATCGAGGTCTGGAGAAACCACCATTCTGTAATGCAGAAATATATGGAAATTGCATTAAACCTGGTGGTAACAATTATCGGCCTTGCACTGTATATACTCGTTGCAAACGGGGAGTGAAATAAATTTTAGGGGGAGAAAAAAAGATGTGAAGTACTTTGATGTTTCTTTTAATGTTACTGTTATTAAGAAGAATGTTGTTTCTTCTGTTTGTAATAGAGTTTAAGAGAATGGTGTATTAGATTGTGATTAATTAATAAGAAAGAACTATATGAAGCATTGTGATTTCTTAAATTGGGTTCTTAGAAACAAAACCATAAGTATTTTTTCTACTTTTCTCCATGGCTTAACATCCAGCACAATCAAGTTATAGTATGAAAAGAAAGTTGCCCAATAAAAATTGATCTGATTCTTGGAAATATGAATTCTAAACCTTATTTCTCAAAGAAAATGTTGTTAAGGAACTCTTATTCCACTGGTCAGATGTAATTTTTCAGAAACAACCAATAGATTATTGCGTTAATGACTGTCCATTAGAAAGCAAATAAGAGTTGCAACACCCTTCAGGGTAAATATAAATTCACACTTCATTTGACAGAAATTCGATCATTTGAAACCTATGCCTTTAGAGAAAGAAAGACTAAAAAGGGTTCTTAATTCTTCTTCCAATGATAAATCAAGTCATGGAATCTGGAAGATGAGGATGAATATTAGCATTCGAAACAGTTCTCATCAAGGTATGCTAAGCTTCCCAGAAAATTGCTGGGTTCCCATGGTTGAATGGGTCGTTTTAGTGCATTTGGAAAGTCAGAGGGTCCCAGGCTTGCGTCCCTTTTTTCGATTGGAAGTTTAAATCCATCCAAAGGAAAGCATGTTGAATATGGGACCAACTAAAAGCAGAAGCAGCACAGTCTCAGTCACCTAATCATCAAAAACTGTATAGGATTCATTATTGCCATTAGAAATCCCAAAAGTTTAATTGACTTTGTCAAGGTTCTAAAAAATGACAGAATAATAGTGAGCCACCTTCCCCGTTCTTTCTTCTACCTTATTTAACCCCTTGGGGCCTATTTGGTTCGATGCTTTGCTTCCTTCTCTTATACTTGTTAATTTGAAGTGAAAACTAATTCCCTCTCCATAGACTACTACGGAAGATTTAGAATTCAGTTCCAGGCTCCCTTTCACTTTTTAGCTGGTGTCTCCACATCTCTTCCAATTCAATAATATCGTAACAGATAACTTAAAACTGCAGAAAGAATATGAGACTAGAGATAGATAACAGAGGAAGTAGGAGAAGAATTTGATAACTTTCATTTCATAAAATTTATTTAATTACATCAGTTGATATATATATATATATATATATATATATAAGCACTAGTGCGCTAAATTCTCTAACGGTTCTGATTACAAGTGGACTAATAATATTTAAACAGCTGAAAGTAGAATTTCAACAAATTCCTCATAGTAGTGGTAGCTAAGGATTCCTTGCTAGCACAACTTGCTTACACTCAGGTGCTTCCTTCTTGCAATTGTTCTCATGAATCTTCTGCTAATGCTTGATCATCACCTTTCATAAAAAAAAAAAATCAATCTTTCTTAGCCGTTTCCTCATGAGCTGGCGTTAAGCTAATAGACTCTCCATGATCACATTACACTTCCCAGCAGCATTTGCTTGTCCACAAGGATCAAACTTAGGAAATTGTGAAATAAGTACTATATAGTCTTCCCAAGTAGCATTGTCAGGGCCTAAATTGTGCCATTCAATTAACAGCTGAGCTACTGCTTGATTTCCCCTTTTAACTTTTCTTTTGCCTAACACTATATACGGCAGGATAAGTTAGTGTTTGTCCATCTTAAGTGACTTCTGGGGGATTGATACCAGGAACAACATTAGATCTAACCTTTTTTTTTTCAAGAGACTTATGTGGAATATAAGATGAATTTTAGCAAATTCGGGTAGCTTGAGCTTGTAGGCAACAAATCCCACTTTGGCAATTATAGGTAGGAACCAAAGTACTTACAAGAAAGTTTTAATTTCTTCCTGAGGGCCAATGTACTCTATCTGCAGGGTTGAATTTTTAAGTAGACCTCATCCTCTACCCAGAATTCCCCCTCCATTCTATAAAACTTCATTCGTTGTTGAGCTTTGTTGAGCTGATCGATCATAAGTTTACTTAGCTGCTTTCTGTTTTTAAGCACGTATTTTACTGTAGATACCCAAGCTTCGAGCTAACATCCCAATTAAAAACAGGAGGTGGGTAGCCATACAATGCTTGGAAAGAAGACATTCCCAAAGCTATATGGTGGCTGGTGTTGCACCACCATTCAGCTAGTGGCAGCCATCTAGCCCAGGCTTGTGGTTTAGGAAGCACATACATCTTAGATATTGCTATAGGCATTGATTCAACCTTTCAGATTGTTTATTCAATTTTGGATGGTAAACAGTAGATAGATTAACATTGGTCTCCAATAGTTTCATGAGTTCTTGCCAAACCAAACTAGCAAATACCTTGTTCCTATTTGGTATTATCACTTTAGGTGAAACATGCAGCTTATGGACTTTCTTCAAATGCAGCTTTGCTACATCAATTGCAGTATTCAGGTGAGTGATAGGTAGAAAATGAGCATACTTGGTAAATTTGTCAATAATTACCAATATGCAGTCAATAATTACCAATATTTTATAAAGTCCACAGTGACTACTTCCCAGCTTTGACTTGGCACTGGAATATGTTGTAATACTCCCTGATAAGCTACATGCTCTATTTTATTCTACTAACACACATCACATTGAAAAACAAAGTCTTGGACTTGTTTCCTTGGTTAAGGCCAATAGAAATACATCTTTATCCTATAATAGGTGGCTTGAATGCCAAAGTGGCCTCCTTGAAGGGATCCATCTAAACTTTGCAAAAGTTGTTCTCTCAAAACCCATAGTTTTCGATATAGACTCTCCCTTTGAATCTAAGTATGTCGTTACTGAAAGTGAATTGAGGGTATGCAATGGGATCAATGGCCAATGAAGTAATCTTATCTTGAGCATACTCATCCTGAAAGTAACTTTCTTCAACCTAACTAACCCACTTAGGAATGAGAATAGTTGAAGATAATAATAAACAAGAACTTTCTCCTCTTGTTGCCTTGACAAAGTGTCAACTGCAGCATTCAGTCTTCCCTTTTGATATTGGATAGTATAATCCAATCCCAACAATTTAGTTACCTTTTTTTCTGCATAGTTGAGGTCAACCTTTAATAAGTATTTTAAAGCCTCATGAGTCATCTTAATAACAAAAGGTCCCCCTTCAAATAATCTCTCCACTTGAACAAGCCATTAATATAGCCAAATATTCTTTCTCATAAATGGACAAACCAACATGCCTTAGCCTCAGGGCTTTACTTAAATAAGGAATAGATATCCCTTTTTATGATAACACAACCCAGTTATGATAGAACTAGCATATGTTTCTAAGCAAAATGGTTTGTTGAAGTCTGGCAATGCCAGCATTGGTGCATTGCTCATGATCTCTTTCAATTATTGAAAAGCCTTTATAGATTCTGCTGACCATGAACAATTATTTTTTCTTCAGCATGTCTATGAGGGGCCTACTAATAATGTCATAATTTCTTATGAATTTTCTGTAATACCCAGTCAATCTTAAAAACCTTTAAGGGACTTCAAGGACTTTAATAGTAGCTAGTTCATGACAGTTTCTACCTTAATAAGATCAATAGACACTCCTTGTGATGAAATGATATGGCCAAGATATTCCACTTCTTTGGCCAAAAAAACACTTGCAAACACTTGCTCCTCTTAGCATATAACCTGTGTTTTATTAAAAGCTCAGGAACAATTTGTAAGTGTTAAATATATTTATTGAAATCAACATTATAAATTAATATGTCACTAAAAAAGACGAGAACGAGCTTTCCTAAATAGGAGGAAAATATAGTATTCATTAGAGATTAAAAGCTGGCAAGTGCATTTGTGAGTCTAAAAGGCATTAGCTTGAACTCAGAATGGCCTTGGGGGGGTTTTAGATGCAATCTTTGGTATATCTTCCTTTTTTTTAAATTCTAATTTGCCATTAACACGACCTCAAATCAATTTTGGAGAAAATTTTAGCTCCCTTAAGTTCATTTAGCAGATCTTCCTCAATAGGAATAGTGAACTTATTCTTGATTATTATGGCATTAAGTTGCCTGTAATCCACACAAAATCTCTAACCTCCATCATTCTTTTTGACTAGCAAGCATGAAGACGCAAATAGGCTCTGATTGTTCTATATTATGGAGGCAGCCAGCATAACTGAAATTCATTTCTTTATTTCAGCCTCTTGGAAGTATGGAATTCTATATGGCCTGACGTTAACAAATGAAGCCTCGGGTTTAAGAGTGATGCTATGGTCATGACTTCTTATTAAAGGCAAACTTTAAGGAATCTTAAACATATCTGTATTGGCTACCAATAGAGTTTGTATTTGTGCTAGTACCTCAAAACTCTCATTGTCCACTTTAGCATGTACAACGTCTCGACCAAATCTGGATCCTTATCTACCATTTTTTAAAGCTTTTCCCTTGACATCAGCTTAATACTAGTAGTTGGTAATCCTGGCCAT
Source organism: Adansonia gregorii (assembly GCA_038382025.1). NCBI lineage: Eukaryota > Viridiplantae > Streptophyta > Magnoliopsida > Malvales > Malvaceae > Adansonia > Adansonia gregorii. Next base: position 10,683 of record JBBYHO010439715.1, read on the forward strand.
CCTCGTTAAATGTCATAGATAAGTGATTAAAGTCAAATACTAATAGGCTATACCTTTTCATCCAATCTACTCTATCACTATGTCACTCACACTAAAGGGTAGGACTCTAAAATCATGAGAAAACTGATACCTATGCATACTCCATTCAAGTTGTTTGCATTTAGTTATACTAAAATTTTTTTCTCCATTAGAAACTGTAATAGCCAAGGGCTTCGTATGTACCAATTCAGCTCTCTTTAGCTTATTTAAGAGTAATGAAGCTATGTGTACTCCCATTGTCTATGAGGATGCTTAGAGGTTTCCTTTTTAAAGTCCTTTTTAGTCGAAGTATATTGTGACTATCATTGCCTGTCAAGGCATTAATAGACATCTACAAGTTTTTTCAGAGTTGTCAATTGTTTTCATAAGTCTGAGTTTCCATTGAGTATTTTCATCCTCATTGCTGTCTTCAATACTATCTGAATTAAGCTGCTTGGCCTTCCATACATGCGTCGGTAGGAACTCTTCCCTGCACTTGAGACACAAATTCTGTGCCCTTCTCTATTCGAAGAGAGCTCGTCTACTTATTACTGGCTGACTGATATTGGCTGGTTTTGATGTTTGCATGATTTGAGGGTACCTAGGTTTAGGTTATGGGCCAAGATTGGGGGATTTAGTTGGGGGTTTATGTATTTTGTTGTCAATCTCAAGAGATAATTCATGCAGTTTTGCTAGCCTATACACAGCAAATAAGTTATTAGGCTCACTCACTTTTACCTTTAGTTTAAACTCCTTGAGGCCACTAATGAAGCTTGACACAAAATATCCTTCAGATAATTGAGGGTTATATTGCAACATGCATGGCCTAAGTTCCTAGAATCTTTCTTGATATTCTTCTACTTTACATTTCTATGTAAACTTATTGATCCGTAATGTCAGAACAGGTTTTATCGCAAAACCTTAAGCATTGATCTATAGCAAATTTTAGCCACCCAATATCTAGTTTTTCCATAACATATCCATCGAACCGGACATCAACCTTACTTGTAAGGCACGTGGTTGCCACCTTTATCTTTTGCTATTCAGGAATAGCAAATATGGCAAAATACTTTTGGCATTTTTCATCCACCCTCTTTGGTTATTTCCATCAAAAGTTTGTATCTCTATCTTGGGTTTAGGTGTAAACATATTCAAGGTTTGATTACTAGAAATAGGGTCTTGTTGGTTAATACTATCAGCAAGCTTTTGGTTCATTGTCAATATTCTAGTTTCATCAAGTTTATGTGTGAATTTACCCTAATCATCAATAACAGTAACTTCAATTGGTTTTTTACTTGCGACTTTAAATGGTGTAGTTGAAGTAGGCTACTCATTCACATGTTTACTTAATCTAAGTTGTAGTGTCTGCTAAGTTTCTCTCTTATGAGCTAATAAATCCAATATTGTATTCATAAATTCTTAGTTCTTGACCAGCTTGGCTTCGATGCTTTTGCGTTACTCTTCCCACCAACGAGGAACTACATTATTCGTTGCCTTGGGTTACTCTAACTGACCTGGAATGGCTTGAATCTGTTATTGGAGGTGATTGGGACGAATACCTTCAATCATGGTTGGATTTCTATTAGTTTTACCCAAATTGGAGTTGGATCTATAAGCTCTTTTTGTAATAAATAACTTAAACGACAAAAAGAATATGGGACTAGGGATACAGAAGAAAAGAAATAGGAGAGGAGTTTGATGACTTTCATTTCATAATATATATATATATATATATATATATATATAAGCACTAGTGTGCTAAATTCTCTAACGGTTCTGATTATAAATGGATCAATAATATTTAAATAGTTGAAAGTAAAATTTTCAACAAATGCCCTATAGTATTGGTAATTAAGGATTCATTGCCAGCGCAACTTGTTCTAACAGTCTGCAGCTTACACTTTGGTGCTTCCTTCTTGCAGCTATTCTGATGAACTTATGGTAATGCTCTACCATCACGTTTTATCAAAATAAAATCATTCTTAGCTGGTTCCTCATGAGTTGGTGTTAAGCTAATAGACTTTCTTGTCATCACAAATAACTAGCAAATCAAGGGTCTACATTGTTACGTTTCCAGCTTAAAGATTTAGGACCTAACAACATTATAAATATGTAAAACTATGCATATCTAAATCAAAAATCAAAATCTTCAAAAAATCATCCAAATAAAACTTTACGAGAACTCGATTCTTAAGCCTCTTATACAAAATTTAAGAGATACAACTATTCTTAACAATAAAAAATTCGTAATAACTAATAATTTTTCTAAAATCAATATCAAATACCACTTCAAAAGTAATACCCTACAACTAAACTTTTTAACAAAAGCTTTCTTAATTAATTCTCTAAAAAAAGAATTTAAAAATTCATTGGAAAAAAATTTAAATTTAAACAATTGTCTGAACTTGATTTGATAAAAAAGTAAAAAACCAAACCTAAACAAAATCGAATCTAAAATGTCTCAAACCAAAAATTATCCAAATTCAAAAAAAATTCAAACCTATACTTAATAAGCATGTTGTAATGCTACCATGAAATCTAAAAATAGCTTGATTAGTTTAAACATAAACTTAAAAATATTCAAACTTAAAATAGCTTGAATCCAAAATGAATTAATTGAAATGAACCAAACCTAAAATGTTGAAACCAAAACTCATTTATTTTCCACCAAACATAAACAGCAAAATATACAAATATAAAACAAAGTATATATCGAATCATTCTCAGGTTAGATTAGTCCAAGCTCGGATTTTAAATGTTGGAGTAAAGATTATATCTATTTTTTTACTGGACATCATATTTTGTAGAAGTTAATTTAATAGACAATATTTTTGTTTATATTATCTCAAATATTAGGTGAAACTTTAAATCTAAGTGAATAGCCAGACTCTCAACAAATATACTATGATTTAGAAAAACAAATATTAACAATTAAAAATTTTACTAATTATTCTCAGAATGAAATTTCATTATTTAATAGTCTTCTTTTTCTCATTATGTAATTGAACTTTGTTTTTAAAGAGTATTTAATTGAAAGATTAAACCTACCAATATCTATAATTATATAAACATCTACAAACGTAAAATTAAAGCAATCCCTTCAATTGTCCATACAATTGATTCCTTTGTAAAAAAGCTTATCATATATGACCTAAGCTTTTCCTTTTTTAATTTTTACTTTTCTGAAGAAAGAAAGAAAAGAGAAAAAAGAAATGAAAGAGTAAAGACAAAGATAGAAAGTAAAAAAAAAAAAAGAGTGACAAAAGAAAGGGAAAACAAAGAAAGAAAAAATTGTATATTTGTGTAGTTTTTGGGTTTTTTTTTTTACAATCGTATTTAATATATTATATATTTAAATAAATTTTAATACATTAATAATTTGTTTAATATAGATGTTGATAAATTCATATAATCATGTTTTGTTGTGTTTAGTCATTTTTCTTGTTCTATGTTTGTGTAATATTCGAATTTGCCAAGTATAAATTTAACTATTTAAATAACTCTAATTTTTTACATATCATATAATGATTGTTTTAATTTTTTATAGTAATTTTTTGGTTTTGATTTATTGAATTAAAAGATTACTGTATTAATAAATGATCTAAATAAATTAAAATATTGAATAATATATAAAATAAGTTGATGTAAGTGCATTTTTTTAAACTTTAGACATTGAATCAAAAGAAAAATATTGTGATGGTTAAATGATAAAAAAAAACTATATTAAATGATGTTAAAAATTATTTACGATAATTATTGGGTTTATATTTTACTAATTATTATAATTCTTAACATGAATATGAATAATAGATATCAACGTAATCTAAATGAATTAAGTTTTGATATCTATAAAAATTTTTTACATAACAGATACACATTTTTTTCACATATTATAATATAATGTGCATTTATATTTCAAATCTATAAAATATTAAAACAAAGATACATTTTGTTCATGTTTGAAGTATCGTATATGTTTGATGGTCATATAGTGACATTAGGCTTTTTTTGGGAGGGTTGTCTAGGCTAGGGGTAAAAAAGGTAGAGAAGGAAAGTAGAAAGGAAGAGAGAAACAAATAGAAAATTTATGTCTTGTATATTTGTATTATTTTTTGTATGTAGATAAATTTATATAAAATTTTATATATGAATATTCAACTTATCCATTTGATTGAGGGTGGGCGACCAAATTATGCAATAAACTTATATGAAACTTTCCACAAAAATCTTTCAGCTTGTCAGCCGGCAATTGCTTCCCAATGTTTGCTACAAAGACATTTGGTATTTCGAATTAACAAACAATGAACCTCCAAATGAAGCTTTACATGGTCCTAATAGTTATCGTAGCCATAGGTTCTACTTGCACCAGCTTAATAAAGTAGTTGAATCCTACCATCAAGGAATTCCATTGCGATATTATTGGTGGGAAGGGGCCCAATATATTAGTGCCTCATACATAAAATGGCCATGGGCTAAAGCTTCACTTTAGTGCTTCGGCGAACTACCTTGATATCTTGGTGAATTGTTGACATTTGTCACATTTTCTAACAAGGTTTATGGGTTTTTTCTCATAGTTCGCCAGAAAAATCCTTGCCTAAGGGCTTTCTATGCTAGCACTTTACCCTATAAGTGGTTGTCATAAACTCTTTCATGGATCTTCCTCAACATACAATCTACTTCATTTGAGTATAAGCATCTAAAAAAAGGGTAAATAAAAGACTTCTTATATAGAACACCATTAACTATAGCATACCTAGTGGGCCCTTTTTTCCAACTATATTTTTTTTGTAACAAATCCTCTAGTGTAACATTGTTTTGGAGGAATGCTACTATTGGTGTCAACAATTTTCACTGGTGCTTGCATTTAAATTGTAGATGTTTCAATAATAGCCCGATGATCTGACTGATTCAAGCAAAATCATTCTTTTATTATGATTTCAAAATTGCTTACCATTTTTAAAATTGCATTGGTCCTGCTATTCTATTCCCAAAAAAATTGCTCAAACATGATTTGATCAAAATCCTTAGTGAGCTCGGAGACTATCCTATGATTTTTGGCAATTATCTGATCTTTAACTTCATATTCTCTATTGCTCTTATTTACCACCTTTAAAAAATCAAGTATGCCTTCAAATGGGTACCCGTCAAGTCTTTAGTGAGTTTGATTCTTGCTTTTAGCATTTCATATTCTGCAACATTTTTTGAAGCTGCAAATTTGAAAGATAAGGCATACAGCTATTAATGGCCATTAGGGTCGATTAAAAGAATGTCGGTCCCTGATTTTTCACATCTTGAGACTCATTTGAATAGAGTCTACAAATTTCACCATTGTCACCACTTGTAGTCTAGCGAACAAAAATTGTTTTACTTAGGTTTCCTTCATTACTTCCAAATTATGGTTCTGGTTTGACAACTAGTATAATTTACCACGCAATGAAAAAAAGTATTCTATATCAAAGATGGCTAATATTTGTGCTTTGATTGCTCTTCTAGGGCTATATTTAACCTAAATTTGTTTAGTTCACCAGTCCATCAGATCATGCTTTTGGTTGAGTTAATCTTTCTTATTATATCTTTTAAAGGTTGATTTGTGATAACCATGATAAGATGTGCTTAGAAGTACTAGCGTAGCTTTCTGGCAGTTATGACAAGTTTGTAGACTAATTTCTTAGTCCTTGTGTAGTTTGTCTCCCTTGCTTAAAGTACTCTGTGAATGTAGTTGATTGGTTGCTGCATCTTATTGTATTTTTCTACTAGAATGGTGGCAATTGTTTCATTTGATATAGCAAGATATACAAAAAAGTGATCCCAAGATTTAGGGCCCATCAATAATAACTGCAAGCATAGATAATGTTTAAGTTCTTCGAATGTATATTGGCATTCATTTGTCCACTTGCACTTGGTAGCCACTCTATGCAGCTTAAAAAAAGAAAGCACTTGTCGACTAGCTTTAAGATAAAATACTTGAATGCCGTCACTCTTGTTATCAATCATTGCATTTCTTTTATCGATCTAGGTGGTGTCAGTTCCAGGATTGCTTTTGGTTTTTTCAGATTTGCTTTAATTGTTCTAGAAGACACCAAGAAACCAAAAACTTTTTACTCGCCATTTCGAATGTGTACATCGAGGGGTTTAGCTTCATGTTGTACCTTCGTAGAATCCTAAAGGTCTTTCTAAGTTCGATGATGTGTTGGTAATTAATGCACTTTTTATAAGCATATCATCAATCTATACTTCTATGGACCACCTAATTTGGTTTTTGAAGATTCTATTTACTAATCGCTGATAGGTGGCCCTTGACCTTTTTAGTTCAAAGGGCATAACTTTGTAGTAGAAGATCCCTTCCTCAATGATAAATGTAGTTTTGTCTTGGTCCCATAGATTTATTCAGATGTGATTATGTTTGAAGAATGCATCTGTAAAGGAGAAGAATCAATGTCTCATTAAGGTGTCAACAAGGCGATCTATTATTGGCAGTTTGTAGCTGTCCTTGGGAGGCTTTATTGAGGTGTATGAAGTTAACATACATTCTCTATTTGTCATACGCTTTTTTCACCATTACTATATTCGCAAGCCATTCGAGATATATTACCTCTCTCATTACCTGGGAGCCAAAAGCTTGTTGATCTTTTCTCTAACTATTTTAACCCTTTCTGAGGTAAGTTTTCGTTTCTTTTGTGTCACTGGCTTCATATGTGGTTTAACATTTAACATATGCATTATTGTGTCAGAGTCAATATCTGGCATATCTACAGCTGACCAAGCAAAAACATCTGCATTTTTATCACAAAATATTTGTCAAGTCATTCCTTACTTTTGGTTATAGCAAACTCTATACCATCGTGAATAAGTTCAGGTCTGGTGGGTATAGAACTATCTTTACAATTCTTTTAACACATTGGGCTTGGGATGGAAAACATCATCTCTAGCATCTAGACTTTTGAGAGTCAAGGCACTTGGATTAGTTGGAATAATTGTGTTAATCGACATCATGCTTCCTGGTGGTGCTTTCAGGCTATTGTTATAAATTTCGTTGTCGTTTTGTTTGGTCAACTCTATGGACATGAGATGGCACTGCACGTAGTTGTCTAGTTGACCTTTATGTACCCTACTTTTGTTGGGAGTTAGGAATTTTACCGTTATTATTTTTTATTGTTATTTACATTTCTTCCTCCTCTTTTATTCTTTTTTTATCCTTTATTTTTCCTTTCTTTCCCTCTTTCTCTTCTTTCTTTTATTTTCCTTTCCTTTCTATTATCTTTTCTTGGTTTCTTATCTTTTCCTTTCCTTCTCTATTTAAAAAAAGTAAAAACTTGTCACACATTTAACAATTTATAGTGCAATTCAATTAGGCCTTTTAATCAACCATTCAATTGTCTACATTTGGGGATAACTTTAATATGATAGTATTGATTATAATATAGAGAATCTTTTAAATGAAAAAAATAATTATTGCGGTTCAGTATATTTTTAAATTGCTATTCTAAGTTTTTACAATTAATAAGATTTATCTAATTTATAAATAACAAATTTAAGTTCATTAAAGCACTTTTGTTAAATGAATTAATTTAATAATTATTAAAAAAAGAACTAAAAGTTTATATGACATTAATTTACCTTAAAAGATAAAACTTTTATTTTTCCACTTATATCTTAAAAGGTTAAATTAAATTATTTGATATAAATAAAAAAGAATTAAGATTTACATTGATTATTGAATTTTTTTTCTTTATAATTAGTTTTAGGTTAATGCCATAAATGGTCCCTGAACTTTGTCAGATTTGTAAATATGGAATTGCAACTTCTAATATGTCGATTTGAGTTATCTAAAGTATTCCTCCATCTATTACTATTGTACATGGGTTACCTTCATTATTTTTTTTTCAAATTTCCTTTTACCTAATTAACACCTAACACATGGCACCTTAATTTATTAAATTTGTTGAAAAATGAATTTTAAAAAGAATTTATTTATAATTTGATAAATTTTTATGTCAATAAAAAGGAAGAACATAAAAAATAGAATTTTAAAAAAAAATTAACATGACAAAAGTCAAATTGGTAAAAAAAAAAGTAAAAGAAAAAAATTGTATACCTAATCTTTAATTCCCAAAACTCTAAATGGGTTTAAAGGCTCTGAGTTCATAAATCGAACAATAGTGGCTTAGATTGCAAACTAGTTTGAAGACTTACCAGGCTATCTCTAGTGGATTACGAAAGAAGCTGAAGTTAGCAAAGTGGCATCCAGAAGCATACACTACTTTATATACAATTTCATAAGATCCCAACAAAATCCTTTCCCTAATGTTACATAGTTCGAAACACCTACTTCTCCTATTATTGTTTTTGAACACCCTTGAATTGCAAATCAATTCTCTTAGTTGTAGGTTTCTTGCTTTTCAGTTATACCATCCTTTTCCAAAGTACTGGGTTGTCTTGATGGTTTATCTAGAAACTGGCTAGTAGTAAATAGTAATGTATTGTAGTCTACTATTGTTGGGAATTTAGAGAAAATTTTGAAGATTAAAAGGAATCCATATTCATTGAATAATCGATATGGTTAGGGTTTTTAGCTTATATCTCATTGGGAATTGGTGATTAGGTCTAAGATCGTTCTTTTTCCTACTTTTTTCTTACTCAATTTGGTTTTGTTCACAATCATAAATTAAAGAAACAAGAATTTTGAACATAAAGAAAATCATGACATAGCACTTATGTGACTACACTTTTATTAAAACCAAAATTTAACTTATAATAAACAATTAGGATTTTTAATAGGCCATTCCATATATAATCAATAATTAATTGACACCTAATAAATAATAAAGTGATATCTAATAAATAACATAACTTGATTTGAATTCCAATATAGCTTCCTTTAAACCAAGTTTTCCAACTTCAATAAGCCTATCATTTTTTTCGCTTCAAAAACACGATAGTTTTGACTAGCTTCATAAAAACATTTGTAAGTTGGTCTAGTGAAAAACATAACTCCAACCAACTCAATCTCTTGATCTTTCACTTAGTCATGAACCTTGTGATAAGTGATCTCAATGTGTTTCCTATAACAATAAAACATTGGATTCTTTAACATAGCAATTTTAGCCTTCCTATCACAAAAAATCTTTGTTGCCTTGTCTTGTTGATGTTACAACTCTAAAAGCATTCTTAACCACTACTTGCGTAGTGCTACTCTATGCAGCCATATACTTTGCTTTAGCGATAGACATGGCAACCACATTTTGCTTTTTGGAAGACCAAGGAAAAAACCTAAGCCAAGATGAAAGACATATCCTAAAACTCTTTTCCTTATCTTAATATCACCTCCCAAAGTCACTATCTATGTATCCAACAGGTTCCACATTAGGATAGCATGAATAAAGAATTCCATCACTTTTTGTAACTTTGTTATACCGCAAGATACATTTAGTAGCTTGCTAATAAGACTATCTAGGAGATTTCACAAAGATGTTGATAATGCCATTACCATAAATGATGTCTAGTCTAGTAGCCGTCAAATATCATATACTCTCGACTAACCTTTTATAGGTTGTGGCGTTAACCAAGTCACTGTTGCCATCTTTAATAAGAGTCAAAATCAGTTAACAAGAACTCATTTTAAACTTTGCTAATTTATCACTAGTATACTTTTTCTGTGTGAAGAATATCCCATTATCTATTTGTTACATTTCAATGCCAAGGAAGTAAGACATGAAACCCATATCTGTCATCTCAAACTAAGCAATCATAGCCTCATTGAACTCTTACACTAACTTTAAATTATTGCTAGTTTAAATTAAATCATCCACATGCAAACATACAATAAGTATATCACCTTGTAAATTGAATTTAATATGCAAAACATACTCATTAGGAAATCTATGAAAACCATGGGTAATGAAATATGAGTCAATACGAAGGTCCCATGCTCTAGGCACTTGTTTCAACTTATACAAGTTTCAATCTATGTACTTTATCTTTCCTAGTTTTTCACATATCCTAAAGGTTGTTCAACATACATCTCTTTTTTAAGCATATTGTTTAAGAATGCAAATTTCACATCCATTTGATTGGTTTTCAACGATTATGGGTGGTAAGAGAAATAATCATATGAACAATATAAAGTCTAGAAAAAGGAGCAACCAACTTAAAATAATTAATAGCTAGTTATTGTTTATAACTTTTGGCCACCAATCACACTTTTAAGTGATCCATTTTACCATGAGCTTTATACATGGTTTTGTACACTAACTTGATGTTACTGAACTTTTTGTTTAAAGGTAAAGTAGTAAGCTTCTAAGTCCCATTTTTCTCAATGGAATGAATTTTCTTTATCCATTGCTTTAACACAACATGCATTCTTCACAACTTCTTGATACGTTATTGGGTCTCAATCTAGAAACATTGCACAATGAACTATTTCATTATTATTATTAATAGAGGGATCATTATCATTGCTAACAACATAATCCTTCAAATGCACAGGCATCCGACGTTGATGTTTTAGATGACTAGAGATTTTTGTAACATTTTAATGTAAATCTTTTTCTATTGCTAATGTGTTAGTATTAACAATCGGCATTGTTAATGTTGAAAATGACTTCCTTTTTACTAACTAATCCTCAGCTACATCCTTATCAATGGTAACGTCTTTGCTAACAACTATTTTCTTAAACTCCATGTTTTATAGCTTGTAACCATCTGCCTCAAGGCTATATCTAATAAAAATACGCTTTTATGCCTTATCATCCAACTTCTTCCTTAATGCATTCGAAATAAGTGGATAAGCTATATAACTAAACAACTTTAGATGGCTAATATTTGGTTTTCTCCCATTCTAAGCTTCTTATGGGTCTTTTCACAAACACTTCTTATAGTACACCTATTGCAAATAAATAGCTCAACTAACAACTTTTACCAAAAACTATTAAGTAATTGTTTACTATGTCACATAGATCTCATTATATCCATTATTGTTATGTTTTTCCTTTCCACTATTGCATACCACTATTGCATTTAATTGTGGAGCATATTTAGCCATCAACTGATGTTTAATCCATATTGTACCCAAAAATAATCATATACAATAAACTCCATGCCTCTATTTGTTCGCAAGTTTTAATGGAACACCTATTTTATTTCCCAATGTAGAACATGACACTTTTAAATGCATCACATGCCACTGATTTATGCTTCAAAAAATAGACCTATGCCTTTCTACTAAAATCATCAATAAATGTAACAAAACACCTATTCCCACCATGTAAAGGAACCTTCAATGGACATAAATCAGAGTGAACTAATTCAAGTGGCCGACTAACCATCCAAGTTCGCTCTTTAGGAAAGATATCTATGCTTCTTTCTTAGAATGTAAGTCTCACAAACACCATTTGGAATATCAAACATTTACAAAGTAGAAACCCATTTCTTATTCACAAGAAACTTTATACTCCTACAATTCATATGCCCAAGGTGCATGTGTCATAGTCAATTATCATCAACAATCACAAAACTATTACAAGAAAATTATTACAATTAATAGCCATAGGAAATAGTTAGTTTTGAGACTTTTTAACCTTGTCTATTAGCCATTTTTCTACATCATTAATTCTATAGCCTCCTTTGTTGAAGTGCAAATCATAGAAATGTCAGGACAGTAAAACAACTCTACAATTTAGTCGTAAAACCCATCCTTCAATTTAATGCCAATTCTTCTTTTTTTTTTTTCAAAAACCTATATTCACGTATTATCTCCAAGCTTGACTAGAGTGTCGAAAAACCCATCTAAGTCATAAAACATGTCTTTATTCTCAGTCAAATTTTACGATTTACTTTCGAATAATGAGTAAGTAGTTGTCGTAATATATCGAGATACAAACATCAACATATCAAAGCAGACAACACTTTAAATCATAGTATGACCCTAATTAGTCAAAACAAATTGCTCGTCTAAATCTTTCATACCAAAATACGAGAACAACTGGGTTAAAGAGTTGTCATCGATCTTTTTTGACTAGGTGTGATTAGTCACCTATTAAAACCTTTCATTAAAGAGTTACAAAACTCTAAAGAAACGATTTTCCAAATTCGATGCCTACACCTAAATTGGACAATCAAACTCAGATGCTTCATTATACCCATGAAAACTAACCGAAACCTCAACTAAACCTTTTTATCATCTATAATTCAACCAAGAAGATCCAAACCTAAAATTTTCATTTTACCTTCAAAATAAAAAAAAAATCAGTTAAAGCCTGGACAAAATATGGTGTCCCTAGTAGTTTAATCCTTTTAATTCTTCCTTTCATATGATTACTACACCCTGTATCAAGCAACCATTGATTTGCATCATTAGCTACAGATGCATGACAAACCATATACTATCTCCACCATTCTTCACAAACTTAGCATGATGCTTTATGCCTTTTTTTCTTCCCAAAATGACATTCACTATTGCAGTGATCATACTTTTTACAATTATATCACTGAATATCAGATTTGCACTCACACTAGTAGTGCCCATACTTCTTACACTTATGACACTAAATATTGGTTTTATTACACTATTGAGTAGTATTATTCTTGTGATCTCCTTACTTATAACTTGATCTGAAATTTTTGCCTCCTTTGCCTTTTTGATTTTGACCTTTTTGGCTATTCTTTGTCCTATTTGATTTCAAATCAACTTGTATTTTGAATGCCTGTTCAACCAAAAGAGCTGTCCTTTTATTCAAACGTTACTCATGTGCTTCTAGAAAACCCTACATATTATCAATTGTCGACATGCTAAAATCCTTTGACTCCTCAATAACCACTACCATTTAATTAAACCGATCTATCAACGTCCAAAGAATTTTCTTCATAAGTTGAGCCTCTAAAAGACTTTCACTATTAGATCATATATCATTGACATGTCTTTGCAAGTGAAAAAATATAGGTTCACTTTTTTTCTTGCTTAAAAGCTTATATTGCCTTCTCAATATTTGCAAATACGCATGTCTCACCCTCTTTGCACCTTAATCAGATTTAAGCAAAATATCCCTGGCTTCTTTTGCGGTTTCTCAATTGATAATTTTTTATAGACTGATGGTATAACACAATCAAAGATACAATGGAAAGCCTCATCATTCTTGTAACAAGCATGATCCAACACCTTCTTCTATTCCACTATTAAACTCTCAGTGCTTTTTGGTTAACAAACCTTATTCTATAATATTCCAGACACATACAACTTCGAAGAATTTTTGCAATTTTGATCTCCATTCTTTAAAATTGTTTTCTCCCATTGAACTTAATTGACAAGCACTATATATGTTGAATGTCTCTCATGTCCTTTGAATTGAACTAGTTCTGATGCTAGATGTTAACAATCATAAATAAAAGAAACAAGGATTTTTAACTTTAAAAAAAAAAAGCTATAGTAATGCTTGTGTGGCTAAACTTTTATTAAAACCAAAACTTAACTTATAATAAACCACTAAGGTTTTTAATAAGTCATTCCACATATAACAAATAATTAATTGATACCTAAAAAATAATAAAGTGACACGTGATAAATAGCATAATTTGGTTTAATTTCCAACAAGTTTTTTTTATAAAATTAAAAATTCTTTTAAAATTTTATTTTTTCAGTAAATTTAATAAATTAAAGTGCCACATATTAGGCTTTAATTGGATAGAAAGAAGGAAATTTGGGAAAAAAAAAAAAGTAACGAATTTAACCCCATGTGCTATATTAATAGACAAAAGAACACTTTAGATACTCAAATTGACATTTTCAAAGTAAAGATATCACAGTGGTAAATTTGACAAAGTTTAGGGGCTATTTATAGTGGCATTAACCGGTTAGTTTTTCTGTTTTTCTTTTTTTGGTCAAATAATTAATTTTTAACAACATAAAAATTTATAATATAATAAAATTTGTACGCGAAACAAATTTAATTATAAATAAAAATTTTAGTTAATGTATATTTATTAGGTTTATTTAAAAAAACTACATTAAATATTCATGTGCGAAAGTACAAGATAAAAATAGTAGTGCCGATTAAAAGCAAGAAATTTGATTCGGATCAAGATCATTGAGGCCCAATTAATTATACAATAAAATGGTAAAAGGAAGTGAAAAAATGGCACCCTTCATATAAATATTCTCATTTAATGGCACACGTTAGGACTTCAAATTTTCTTTTTGCTGATTTGGGGGAGTTCAGAATTTTTTTTTTCATTATCGAATGAATAAGTCAGATAAAGAGAATAATGTTCACAATGAAAGGGACATAATCCTTATCAACACAAAACAGAAGCAAAAATAAAAACCAAAGCAAAGGCAAAAGCGAAAGCAAAAGTAAAAGGAAGGGAATTAGTAATTTCCAGGAGGCTGTCAAGAGAAATAAAACCAATGACTACTATAAGAGTTTATTGTTTTTTATATATTATCAGTTTTAAACTTTGCAAGTGATATTAAAATCTAATTATATTTTTTATAATTTATATATTAATTTATATATTTAAATATTATAAATTTTACTGATGAGATAGGCTTTAAAACTAATTAACTATAACTAATTATTTTTAAATTAAATTATAAACAAAAATAAATAAAAAATATTTAATTAATAATTAACTGCAGTATAATTTTTTTTGGTTGAAAATTTACTTAATAAATAAACATTAGAA
>JBBYHO010439935.1:5664-18207 GCA_038382025.1 Adansonia gregorii
AAAAATTAAATTTTATTAAATAAATTTTGATTTAAGTTAAATTAAATTGATTTAAATTATTAAAATACAAGAATAAGCCCAATGTAGTTTGAGTTAAACCCTTGAATGGGTTTATTAATGAACCTTATAGAGATAATCTAAATGGGTTAAAAACCTTCTTTAATTTGCTTAGGAAAAGAATGCTATGCCTTATTAATTGCTAAGTAATGACAGTCCCAGGTGGCTGTGAATTGTGAAACTAGCTAGCTAGTAAAAATCATTTAAATTTGAATTTGAATGTGATCAAACTCAATTTAATTTAAAAAATTCGAAGAAGTTCACCTAAACTCAAACGTACATAAATTTTAAAAAAAAAAATAACCAAATCAATTATTTGATTTCAAAAATATTTGAACACAAAATACCTTGAATTGAATCAAATTTAAGTGATCAAATCCAAATTGATTTATCCAATTACTATCTTTACTTTTTATTAATTATAGAAACTATGATTTCTAAAAAATTCTACCATTAAAATTTATAGGGATCCCTCCACATAGACGTTAAAATTCTAATTTTGTGTTTAAAACTTACCAGTAATAAATTATCATCGACAAACAAATTGTTATTCCCCTAATATCAATTAGATTACCCCACTTCCATTTTAGCAATCCTTAGTAGGGCAGGGTTCCTAGCTATACCAAATGATTTTCTTTTATTAGTAGATGAATATATAGAAAAGGAACATTCAAGGCTAGATTTCTTAGCCATGGGAACCGACATCACATTACTCTTCAGTTAACTTTTACATGCCATAACTAAGTTTTGATCTTGGATAATGTTATTTACTGCATAAAAATCTGTCCATTTTCTCAAGTAATGTGTCAATGATTTCCTGTTTTGATAGCACTTGATAATATATATATTTATATTGTATTTATATAGTTTTACGTATTATAATGGTGTTTAAAATATTATGTATTTATAAAAAATTTTAATATATTAATAATTTATATTATATAGATTTTGACATCTTTGAATATTTGTATTACATCTTATTTTCAATAAATATGATAATTTATATATTCATAGTATATTTATATATTTAAATGTGCTATAATTGTGTTTAAAATATATTTATAATAAATTTTAATACACTAATAATTTGTATTATATAAATTTTGACACCTTTGTTTATTCATATTACGTTTATGATATCTTTTTATATTTTATATCATATTTTAATTATTTTTATATCATATTTATATTATATAATATATAATTTTTAAAATTTCTAAATCAAATTTTCACCACTAATAGGTAATAGTTTCTCTTGCAATTAATTCACTTCTTTCTTCCATTTACTTGCATCAGTACTACGCCATGGTCACCTAAACTTGATTTTTTCTTCTTTTTTTAGGAACCATTTTCAAGCCACTCATTCTAACTTTGGTCCCAAGTTTTGTATGAGAAAAAGGGATTAGTCATAGGGTGCCTTGATTAATGATTTGACTATGATGGTTAAAATAAAGTTTTGAACCCAAGTTTTTAGACGATAACACGTTGTTACAAATAAAGTTATTTTTATTTATTTTTAAAAATTTTAAAAATTTGTTTAATTTATTGATAATGCATCAAATATAAATTTTTAATTAATTTATAATACTATATTTTTTTCATCAAGGGAGAGTAAGAGGACTATTAACTATTAAAAATTCAATATTTATAATATTAAAAAAAGTTATTAAATTTATGGTACATTTCGTTCACGATAATGAAATAGAACTGTAATAGAATAACTATTCTATATAAATGGCATAGTGTTAGAATGAAATGAAATGGTTATAATAGTTTGATTCAGTTAAATGGAGTACAATAAAATTTGAATTCGTGATAAAAAAAATTCAAATCCCTTATAATAATTTTATATTCCTTTCAAGGATGAAATAGCGACTCAATGAAAGAAATTGAATGACTATTCTAGGATTTTAAGAAGCAAGACAAGACCACAATTGACTATTTCATAAAATGGCCACTTAACAAATTAAACAATCACGTCATTATAATGTGTCGAATTAACTTGTAATAGAATAGTCATTATACAGTGAATCAAACATACTCTTAGTGTCATTAATTAATCGAGTGGCATCAAAGCAATTATAAAAATAAACAAATTAATTAAATAATGATATCAAATAATAAAATAAAAATATTTTTTTACTTTTCAACTTTTTATATAATATATTTTCTTAAAAACTACCGTAAGTAGTTTTTTTTTTCTTTTAAAACATTTAATTTCTTAAAAATATTTGTTTTTCCATCGGCAACATAAATATACATAATTTATTGTATATTAATGTTTGTCAAGATATAGTTCTTATCAATCTAACTTTGGACCACTTTCATTGATGAGCGATTATTTCCTACATTTACTAACGTCCTACAAAAGTGAAGGCGTTGATTTGGATACTCCTAACTTTATAAATATGAGGCCAATCCAACGGTTGTGATTGGCTGATCAAATTCCGTATTGAACCACATGCAACGGCATATAATCATAGCTAACCATATACAAAAATAAATTCAATATAAATTTTTATTTTAAAAATTAAAGAAAAAAATTGGCACATGGTTGCCGGAGCAACAGCTGTTATTGGGAGGTGGTTCACCTGCTTGACAGTCAGAATTTTATTATTCTTTAAATATGTTCAATTTCCAGTTTAGTGTTCTTATATATATATATGTGTGTGTATGTATGTATATATGTATGTATGTATGTATGCATATTTGTTTGTTTGGGTTTTGTTGATTACGTCGGTTGACTCTCTTCAAGGTTTGTTATTACAATATCTTTTTTTTTTTACTTTGACTAAGGAAAGTGGTAATTTTGAATATATATATATACACATATATACATCTAATAATTTATATATTTATATTACATTATCGTATTTTTATGTATTATAATTATATTTAAAGTATTATATATTTTTATAAATTTTGATACGTGAATATCTGTATTATATAAATTTTTAATACGATCATATTTTTACATCATATTCATATATATTATAATTATGTTTCAAGTATTATGTATATGCATTCTTTTATATATTAATGCTTATATTATATAGATTTTAATACATTCATATATTCGTATTGCGTTCATGCTATTTTTTTCATGTTCATATTTATGTCATGTGTTAATTTTTTTTATATCGTATTCTTGTAAGTATATCACATCCAAAGTTATCAAGACTTAAAAAGACATAAGGGATATGTCAAAGAGGTCGAAAGGTCGTTTGATATAAATTTCCAATGTTAAAGTCAGGACATAAAAATATAATATGTTTAATACGACAAGACATATTTAAATATAATTACTATGAATTAGTGTGACGCTTTTAAACACAATAATATGATATATGCGGCATGTTTAATATAATTATCAATCGTATTTATATTTAATATTTTGACATATTTAATAATTTTTGTGGTGTTTATGTTTACATGGTTGACACAAAAACACGAGATACAATATATACATATTAATTCTAGGTATGGAAATACCCTTGGATGAGTTAGATACTCTCAAGATACACTTTGTTTTGCAAAAAATAATTTGGTCAATAAAAAATATCTTTTAAATAAAAAATTAATTATTTTTTAAAAAATATTTTACGCTTATAAAAATTATTAAACATTTTCGCAAAGCCGGAATAAAGTAAAAAAGGATCACCAAAGCAAAAAAAAAAAAAAAAAGATCAAACTTCTTTGAAATAAAGCAAAGAGGATCACTCTCCCCATTATATTCCTTAAAATTATAAACTAAAACAAATAAAAAAATCCTTAAATATAATTAGGGATTAAATATTGTTATACCTCCATAAATGGCGATCGCCTAACCTCCGTAATACACAGTTCTCACGAGAGTTAGGGCAATCGTCAGATAACGGGAAAGCGATCGCTGAACCAAGTCTGACAGCAATGTGACATCTCCGACAACGGTTTAAATGCGGAATTGACTTCTTCAACAATGACTTAAATGCAAAGTTGACATTCACTGAATGGCGGCTGACTGGCTAAGCTGACCATTAGGCATCATGGCCTGACACCTAGCTGGGCGTGGGTCACATCACCACCAAATCATCTAACACGATGTCCCCAAGCAAATCCTATAAAAGGGAGAAACACGTTCACAGGTAAAAAAAAAAAAAACATTCCAAGCAAACTTACATACACTGCAAAAACACCTCTGACTTAATCATCGGAAAGGGCCCCCGGAGTCAAAATCCGGCATCCTCCTAACTCTCTGTGTTGCAGGATTACGATAGAGTTCCGGGTACCAGAGGAGCAACTCAACAATATGGGAAAACAATCAGAAAAAGACCATGGCTGATCGAAGCACCGACAACTAAACTCCTCCAGCAATCTACAGAAAAAAGACTCCAGCGGCAGGTGGAAGCCAGCTTTGAAAATATGTAGGTAGAACACCGCACTATTGCCTTCGGCGTATGTCGCTCGTTGTAGCGGCCTCACCTCAGCAATCTGGTATCTCTCCAGATCTACTCCACTATCATACATCCACTGCCATACCAGTTGCATGTTCACCAACCCGACATGCCTATCCACTGCTTCGGTGTCCACATTGGCGATCGCCTCCTTAGCCATCTCATCGGTGATCACCTCCTCATCTTCGGCGTCACCAGATCCCTCCCCTTGATCGCCACTTTGTTCAGTGCCCACTCCTCTCATCTCTTCCTCTTCTTCCTCTACTACTACTCGGCCCGACATTTCCCTCTGGGTCAACCGCCCTATCATCGCCCTTACCTCATTCCCCGCTTCCTCTAGTCTACTCTTTTTTGCCACCGACTTCACCAATAACCTGCTCCTCTTTACCATATGCCGCCACCCACAACCAACAATGCAAATAAAAATAGAGAGGCCACAGGGACTCACCAGCACTTACCCAACAATGGCTTCACTCTTCGTAGCCCCCCTACTCGTAACTCCACATAAACAATCGCTGCCAAACAACACACAAAACTATTAAAACACTATGACTCAACGAATAAAACCTTACCAACCAAATCTCAACTTTGGAAAACTCACCACTTCTTCTTCGAACAAATTGTCTACAACCTTCACTCTACTTTATCTCCTTTTTAAACCAATCATGGTAAAATTCCTCAACCCCAACCCCCATTATATACCCATGCATCCTAAACCTTTCCTCTTCCCACTATCCTCATGTGTCACCACCACACTTCGCAACATAACTGCGCCAGTCAGGCACCCTTCTCCCACTCCGTCACTTGTCCGTCTCGCCGTTTCGTATCCCCCGAAACACGCCTTTTAAATCCTTTTTCAGGACACATGTTCCCATCTCATTCTTCTCTCTCTCCCACAACCCTTCGTATTCTGCCATTACTGCCACATTAATCCTAACAATTACAACATCTTGCCTCCCACGTACCACTCAACGGCTCCCACTCACACATGTCCAAAATGACGAGTCACTTTATGACCCCCCTTTTGGACCATGGGGGGACAATTGTTATACCTTCATGAATGGCGATCGCCTAACCTCCGTAATACACTGTTGTCATGAGAGTTAGGGCAATCGCCAGATAACGGGAGAGCGATCGCCAAACCAAGTCTGACATTGATGTGACCTCTCCAACAACGGCTTAAATGCGGAATTGACTTCTCTAACAATAACTTAAATGCAGAGTTGACATTCACTGAATGGCAACCGACTGGTTGAGCCGACCATTAGGCATCATGGCCTGACACCTAGCTCGGCATGGGTCACATCACCATTAAATCATTTGACATGATGTCCCCAAGTAAATCCTATAAAAGGGAGAAGTATGTTCACAAGTAAAAAAAAAACACTCCAAGCAAACTTACATACGCTCCAAAAACACCTCTGACCTAATCATCAGAGAGGGCCCCCGGAGTCAAACTCCGGCATCCTCCTAACTCTCTGTGTTGCAGGATTACGACAGGCTTTTGGGTACCAGAAGAGCAAACCTCAACAAATATTTTTATAACAATATATATTTCTTTAAAAAATAGTCAAATAGAAAATGACATTTGATACAAAATCATTCCAACAATAAAAAGTATTATACTTTTTAAAAGATTAAATCTATTTTCATAAATAAACAAATGGATCAATACACGAATAAGATATGAATAACATGTAGCAGCCATACCGGAACTTGTAATTGAAGATAAAAAATAATAAATATAATAAGGTGGATATAAAAGACTATAGGTTTCCAAATAAGGCAATTCAGTAATTAAAAATAAAAATTATTTATAATTCTTATTTTAAAAATTTTAGGTTTAAATTTTAAAAGGTTAAACTACTAGAAAAATTCCATAACTTTATGTTAATAAACCTTAAATTTTTATTATAATCAAATAACTATTTATCCTTTAATTTATATTTAAATAAATTTTTATATTAAAAAAATTGATTTAAGTATTTATTTAGGTATAAATTAAAGATTAAAAGTTTATTTAAGTAAAAAATAAAAGTTAAAAACTGTTTGAGTATAAAACAAATGTTAAAAACTTAAATACGATAATAATATAAAAATTTAATTAAATAAAATTATAAAATTTAAGAATTTTTATTATTTAAGCCATTTAAGAAAGAATAATTTTCCTTGTGTAGTTTAAGGCTTCAAGCAAGCTTAAAGGATTTTAATTAGCATGGATGTAACGGATCAAACAGCAAATCAGCAAGTGCCATGTGTACAACAAAGGGTCAAAACGTAATGCATCAGATCACCTGGAGCTCACGTTGGATGACGAAGTCACGTGAGGTTACGAGCTGGGAATCAATCAGAATCTAAACAAATTTCGCGGGAGGGGGGGTTTTTTTTTGTTTTATTTTATTTTTTCAACGAAAAGGAGAATAAATAAATGAAGAAAAATAATAAAAATAATAAAAAAAAAATCCGTATTGACTGCATGGCGATGCACGTGCTGTCACGTGCTTTGAAAACCGAACATTGCAACTTTCCTTTTTCAAGCATCTTATATGAGTCAAGCCAGTCAACAGTTGACCATTTTCGGATTCTTTAATTTTTTAATAAAAAAATTTATTAGATAGATTTGATCATAAAAATTTTAATTAAAAATTTTACTCCCTTTTTAAGACGATAAAGTTATTAATTTTTTAAAAACAATATTATACAAATTAAATTTTAGTTTTGTTGATGTTCTTCTTAACGAATATGAAGGAGTTTGATATATTTAACAATAATAAAGTTTGAAATACAAAAAAAAAAGGATTAGAAAGGCATAAGAGTTGAGAATCCGGAGTGCGTTTCAATGTCTATGTCAACCTAAAAACTTCATAGAAAGGAAACAAAAGAATGAAAAAGAGAAAAAATAAAAAGGAAAGTTCGGCTAGTTTATAGTTAAGTTTTTAATATATCTTTTGATTTTATCTAACCATCACTGTTCTAAAATTACTAGTTGTCAAGCTAGCATTCTTCCAACCATATTTATTAGGATTTGTTGATAGCTCGTCCTGGACAAGAAAAGCAAGATTCATGATGTGTTACTAAAAAATATCTAATCTAATATATTCTTTTAAAGATTTTTATTTACAGAGTCTGTCATATCCAGAGTACACTTTGGATTTTGATCATTAGTTGTTAAAGTCTGGTTGCTACTAAGAAAAATAAGCGAGATAATTCAGGCGATCCTCTCACTTATGATATAAGTTCCATGATTGAATTTATATTTTCTTAATTATTATTTTATTTGCGAATATTAATTTTCTACTTATAAAATATATATATATTTTTTGATCATATGAACAAAAAATTATTTACTTTGAATGATGAATGGATGCTTTGAATTTGACTAGTCATAATAGATATTCAATTCTAGAGTGGAAAGAATATATTTTGAGATGGATGAAGTAATTTAATAACTGTGCTAATCTCATATGGCGTTAACAATTTTTATTAAAAAGGCTTGTCCTTATATTAAATAAAAAATGGGCTCCAAAACTATTTTAATCTGACACCATCTCTATAGCTTAATGGTAGAATGGGTCTGCTTAGCTTAGAGATATGTAGTTAAATATAGAAAATGGGAGCAAAATTCACTTGCGAGTCTTCATTGGCTTTGTTGAAAAAAATCCATGAATTATATTAATTTAATCAAAAATTAAAGATTTATTAAATTTAATATAGTAGTTAAAATTGAGCATATTGATAAAACGTAAATATAATTGATAAAAACCAATTTTCGTTTATTTTTTTCAATTTTTTTTTGTAAGTGATGAGATTTGAATCTTTAATTATTTAGTTTTATATTAAAAACTATACTATTAAGCTAAATATATATTATATTAATTATTTCATATATTTATTATATATTTAGTATTCTAATTATTTATTTAATATTTATATTTTTGATTAAGTTTATCAATTCAATCAATCTGGTCAGTTAGATCAATGATTGAAAATCTTACTAATTTCATCATTGATTCGGTTTTTTCAACTTTAATAAATGTTAAAACATACAAAATTGAAATTGAATTTTATCAATAACATTTTATTGATATTATCTATATTTGAAAAAAAAAAATTCAATTGTTGATAAAAAAAATCACATGTTACTTATATTGTAATTTGAATTATTAGATGTTAAATATTTAAAATAATTACATAAAATAATTAAATTAAACTTTTTACTTTGGATGTTTTGTTTTTTTGGTATTAATTTTTTTTAATTTATAACGTACTTATATATTATGCAAACTTCCCGGAGCTTGTAACTTTCAAAATCTATTAATAATATGTATCCTATGTGAACTAATATTTAATTGACTTTATTGATGTTAATTTTAAATACTTAATCCATATGCCGAGGGTTTGCTGACAAAAATTAAGGTCGTCAAAACTAACAAAAAAATTTATATATATTTTTACTTCATTATATCTACTTGGGAAGTTCACAATCGACAGCCCAAAGATCGGGCATTTAGTCCCATCCCAAAATCAAATCCAAACTATTTAAGGCTTTGTGCTTACTTTTCAATCCATGCTGCCACGAACTTTTGCGCTGGGCCTGCATTTGGGACTATACCGACACCTAATTTCACCCTCCAAATATAGAATTTTGCGGTTTGTCTTGCACAATCTCTTTCTTTCTTTCTTTCTTTTTCCCTTCTTTCTCTCTCTTTTTTTTTTTATTTTATTTTAATTTTAATCTAGCTAATTTATGTTGCTATGTTTAAAGGATGCTGCTATGAAAAGTAAGTAAATATTTAAAAAATCAAATTCAAAACTTAGTTAAGTTAGTTTTATGCAACTAGTTGATATTTAACAAAAATTTAGAATTCAAATTCTGACATTTATAACTTTTCTATTATCTCTAAAATAACGAAAGAAAGAAAGGAAGGAAGAAGAAAGAGAAGAAAGGAAAAAAAATTATGTTTGTATTTGTGTTTATATATTTTTAAAAAAATTATAAATTTATATAATATTTTACCCATATTATCTTCATATATTTTTGTTGTTTTTGTGATTGTTTTAATCCATTTCTTACGTTTTGTTTGTATTATATTTTAATTTATAACGTATTTTACATAGTATATCATTGTGCTTTAATTTAGGGAAAATTTTATCTGTTTATATCTTGCCTCATTATATGATATATTTTACATATTTGTCATAGTGATTAAATTTAGAAAAACTTTCTGTTTATATTTGTGTTTTTTTTGTGTTAAAAATATTATAAATTTATACAAAATTTCACACTTGTAGAAATTAGTTTTGTATATATTTGACTCGTCCATATATTTGTATTGTGATCTTATTATTTTCATATTGAGTTTTAATTCTTTTTCTTATATCGTGTTCGTGTCGTATCTAAATTTGTATCATATTTTGCACAATTTGCTATTGCAATTCAATTTAGAGACAATTTTTGCGTTCATGCCATGTCCGTGTATTCATTCATAAATTTTATGTATATTTTTATATGTTTCTATATTTATGTTGTGTTCATATTTATCTCAATTTATCTTAATTTATCTCATATTTTGCATAGTTTGTTATTGCGATTTAATTTAGAGAAAATCTATATGTTTGTGTCATTTTCGTGTATTCATATATAAATTTATGTATACTTTTACATGTTTCTATATTCATGTTGTGTTCGATTATTTTTAGTGTTGTGTTTAAATTATTTTATGTATTGTGTTTATTGTTCGTGTTACTTTTTTGTATGTTTAAAGTATTAAAATTTATATAAAGTTTTACATTTTAATTATTTGTTTATGTATATTTTAATACTTTTGTATATCCATGTTTTCATGTTTTGTTTTTATTATTTTCTATATATGTTGTATTTGTTTTGTATCTCAATTTATCTTTGCGTAGTTCGCCATTGCTATTCAATTTAGAAAAAATTTTATGTGTTCATATTATGATTGTATCTTGTCTCAATTAATGATATTTTGCATAATTTTTTTTTGTGATTCAATTTAATGAAAATTTGGTGTGTTAACAATGTGTTCGTATTGGTGTTATTTTTTGAGTGATCAAAGTATTATAAAATTTTATATGCAAATCATTAGTATTATGTATATTTTGATATGTTAGTGTAAATATCTCATATTCATGCTATTTTTTAATTTTTTTATGTTTGTGTCATGTCTCTAATTATTTCATATTATGCATAGTTTGTCATCGTGATTTTACTAAAACAAAAATTTGTCTATTTATATTATATTTGTATCATGTCTCAATACATGACATATTTTGCATAATTTGTTATTCAATTTAAAGAAAATTTTATGTGTGTTATACAAGTTTGTGTTCTTATTATTTTATTGTTTATTCCAAATATTATAGATTTATATAAATTTTACATGTTAATAATTCATTTTATACAGATTTTGACAATTTTTTATATTCGTGTTATGTTCATGATATTTGTTTACGTTACGTTATGTTTTAATTATTTTCTTCTATTGTATTTGTATTATATCTTCATGTATCCCATATTTTTATAATTTATTATAATAATTCAATCTTAACATCAAATTATTTACATAAGATTATTAAATACAAAAATTTATTTAAATAATAATTATTTAATTTTTAACTTAAATATATAATTATTAATTCAATTAAATATTTAAAAATACTAAAAATTTTCAAGCAAAGCAAGGAAGAGCTCAAGTTTTTTTTTAAAAAAACATACATGAATAATTTTTAAAAAATATTTTCAGTTAAAATTATTTAAAAAATTAAATACTTAACGAATAAAAGTGAAAAAAAAGAAATTAAAATTATTACTATTTTTTAATTTGTCTATATTTCTTATTATCTTTTTATATTTTTGAATATTTTTTAAATTCAATTTGATAAATACAAAGTGATAAATTAACTATTATGATTGTTCCTAATTCATTTTTTTTCCTCAAAATTATAGTAAAAAAATATTATTATTTTTAAATACATTAGCATTTAAAATTACATAAAATTTTTAATATATATTTAAATTTTACAAAATAATAAACAATAAAAAAATTACAACATTTTTTTTATTTTCTCCCTTTATCTTCTTTTAATTATGGAAGTTTAAAACAATTTTATTTTTTATTTTTCTTTATCTTTTTCTTTCCTCCTCCTCCTTCCGTTTTGCTAGCTGGTTTTCTACATTGTCTCTAACCATGTTGAGGCATTTTTCCCTTTCTTTTTCTCTCATCCACTTCATTCTTTCTCCTCCATTTCGTTTCCTCTCCTGTCATCCACCCCCACTAACGAGGCACCGTCCGGCCTCTTCTCCCTCTTCTTTCCTCTCTCCTTTTCTTAATTCTCCTCTCCCTTTTTTTCCTTCTCTCACTCTCAATAAATCTGTTTCTTCTTTTTTTTTTTTTCTTTTTTCAAATCGTCAAAAGATATTTTTGTCTTCACAAATAGATAATTAGGTTCGAAATAACCTTAACGTTTCAAAAATACCCCATTGTCCCTAGGAGTCAAAAACACGTGACGCTCAGGGTTTTATAAAAGTGACGGGCTTTCTCATTTTGCTTTTTATTTTTTCCTAACCCAAATAAAGTGCTCTTAATAGTCCAACTTTTTAAAGACACATTGGGCCAACAAATCTTTTGATTTGAAGATAACCCAAATAGTCTTAAGCCCATATTAATTTGAAAGGGGGGGGGGGGGAATACCACAAAACGCTCTTGCACACTCGTTGATTACTCCTCTGCAGAAATCCCAAACTATTCGTCCATATTAAACTAAGCTAGCGTTTGGAATTTGGACAGTGGAGAGAAAGACGAAGAACTATAAACAGATTGCTGTTTCCACTAAGAAACTGGTTCGCTCCTCCGTTAATCCGTACGTTCTTCCCTTCCCCCCCTTTTTTTGTTAAAAAAATGAAATCAAATATTCTGATTTGAATTCATTTTTGTTAAATTTAAATTTTGATTTCTTTTTAATTTAATATATTTTTTCTCCATTTTTTGGATGAAATAATTATGAATTTATCGTTGTTCTTTGGTATTTGAAC
>JBBYHO010440589.1:0-25354 GCA_038382025.1 Adansonia gregorii
GGTCATCTCGGGTTCGGGTCATTTTAGGTTTGGGTTTTTTCAGGTTTAGGTCATTTTGGGTTTAGGCTATTTCGGGTTTGGGCCATTCGGGTTTGGGTTTTTTCAGCTTCGAGCCATTGACTTTTTGGTCAAATCGAGTTCAGTTTGGGTTCGAGCTTGAGTTTTTTCGGATGGGTTTTTGGGTTCGGGTTTATTTTGCCACCCTTAATCTCTATATTCCTCATCTCTCCGAGGCATATATGAGATTAAATCTTTTTCATTAAAACCCAAATTTGTATTTCTATAAGACTCATGCATTAAAAAGGGGTATATTGAAATAATGATGACTTAAGATCGAAAGAATCAAAACTAAGATACGACATAGCTAGCAAGGTACTGATTTCGACATTGTGAAGAGGTTCGTACCTCATCATGTGTAACCAATTCTCGAACCCAACGATGAACCTTTGTACTATGTAGACCATGGGATCGATGTTTTGACTTCTATAACTCAAAACATAGGTTTCAATAGGTATTCGATCATGCCTAACTCTAAATGATCGGTGGCAACTCTAAGCATTGACCATTTTGTGATGGTCATCCAAGACCAATAAGATGAGTAATTCGTCTTATAGTCCCTTTCACTGTACCACTAGTCGAGAATCCGTACATTCTTGCTCTTATGACATCATTAAAGAAAAGTCTCGGTCAAAAAGACATTTCTAAGTCAGAAAAATATTTTAAGACGTACACACCCATAGATCCGCGATGATCCACCCTGGGGTACGTTGCAACAATAAAAAACCTCCTGAAGCCATGAACCTTGGGATAGAGAAAGATTGGAAAGAGGTCAAGATAGGAACCTCTATAAACATATTAACTCAAACCAAATTGACCAACCTTCTCTAAGATTAGAAAGATGATTTGCTTGGTCCTACCGTGACATGCCCAGGCTAAACACTGACATAATGGTTCATATACTTCCCTTAAAAATTGAATGCAAACCCATACAACAAAAATTTAAGAAAATGAAATTAAAGATGCTTTGAAGATTAAAGAAGAAGTAAAGAAACAATTTGAGATAGGATTTCCTGAAGTAGGTAAGTATTCTGAATAGGTAGCCAATATTGTCTTAGTTTTTAAAAAGGATGGTAAGGTGTGAATGTGCATAGATTATAGGTACTTAAATCAAGCTAACCTTGAAAACAATTTCTATTTGCCTTACATTGATACCTTAGTAGACAATACCATCAAAAATTCCCTATTTTCTTTCATGAAGAGATTTTTGAGATACAATAAAATTAAAATGGCACCTTAAGAAATAGAGAAAACCACTTTCATGACCATGAGGTACCTTCTACTACAAACTTACGATTTTGGACTAAAAAACATTGGGTTAACTTACCAAAGATAATGGTGAATTATTCTATGACCTTATGCATAAAGAAATAGATGTCTATGTGGATGATATGATTGCCAAGTCCCCAATGGCAATTTCCTCTTCAAATCACATCAAGATGAACTTTGAAGAAGTAGGGAAGGCTACTCTAGGAATTTGAATTATGGTATGGTCATAAGAGATGGCTGGTGCTGTCATATGGAATTGAACGGGTCTCCTCTAGGGATTAGAAATGTAACCTTTTCAAAATCAAAAACTCTATTGCATGGCCGTGGTTTTGTCTAAACTATTGATTCTTTTCAAGTTCTCATATCAAACAAAAAGGGGTTCTCTTAACATGATTAGATATGTGAATGGTAAGAATCAAGAACCTGCATGATGTTAACCTCTGCAAACTCTTTAAACAGCTATGAAAATATAAACTTAAACTAAGCACAGCTAAATGCACCTTTAGTGTCACCTTCAGCAAGCTATTAGGCTTTATTGTAAGTGAACAAGAAATTAAGGTTGATCCTGAATAGGTAAAGGCTATCCAAAACCTTTCACTGCCTCGTACCCAAACAAAAAGTAAAGAGTTTCCTCGAGAAATTAAACTAATGGACAAACAAGTCTAATCTTTCACCCACTCCAAAAACAAAACCTTGGTGGGTGGAATGATGAATGCCAATAAGCTTTCAACAAGGTCAAATGCTATCTATCAAGCCTGCTAATGCTTGTACCATCAGTGCTTAATTGATCACTAATCTCATACTTGTCAATTTTAAACAAGTTCATAGGCTGTGTACTAGGTTAACATGAAAAGTCATGAAAAAAAAAAGCTATCTGCTACCTAAGCAAGAAATTCATGGAGTTGAAAATAACTATTCTGCAATCGAGAAATTATGTTGTGCTTTGGCTTACATGGCTTGAAGGTTAAGACAATACATGTTATATCACACCACATGTTTGATCGCCAAACTAGGCCCTATCAAATACCTATGCGATGCTCCTATTTTATCAGGAAAGTTAGCTTAGGGGCAAGCCTTTTTCTCTAAATATGACATCATTTATGTGAGTCAGAAAGTCATCAAATGTGGTGCGGTAGCTGAGTTCTTAGCAATCAAAGTTGAAAAGACTATAAACCATTAGATTTTGAATTCCCAGATTAAGACCTAATATGTATATCCAAAGCAAAAAATGGTATTGACTGTGGCTAAGCTGGGAAAATGTATTTTCATGGAGCCTCAAACACATTAAGACATAAAATTATAGCTATTTTGATCTCACCAAATGGATATTATTATCCTTTTACCATCAGATTGAACCTCAACTACACCAATAACATAACCTAATACGAGGTATGTGTATTAAGGCTCTGGGTATCCATTGAGAGGGGGCATCAAATCTTTATAAGTGTAAAGGGACTTTGCCTTGGTAATTTATCAACTTTAAAAAAAATAAAAAATATGGGATGCTAAGCTATTTCACCGATAGGCTAATTAATGACTAAAACAATAATTTAATGAAATTAACTTTCGAAATGTACCTCGAGAAGACAACCAAATGGCTGATGCTCTAGCAACCCTAGCCTCTATGTTTGAAGTAACCCAGGAGTCAAAACTCACACCCATCCTAATGAGTATTTACAAAGTTCCCACCTATTGCCAAGCGTAAAAGACAAAGGGGATAGTCTATCGTGGTACCATGCTTCTTTTATAACATTTGAGAATAACAATACCAAGAGCATGCTTCAGAAACTAGCAAGTAAACCATCCAAAGAATATCTACAAGTTTTCTTTTGGAAGGTAAAGTCCTATACAAAAAAAAAACTAGGTTTAAACATTAAACCAATGTGTAGACATTTCTGAAGCTAAAAGAATTTAGAAGAGGTCCATAAAAGAATTTATTTTACTTATGTTAATGGATACAAAATGGAAAAACAAGTCATGAGAGCTGGATATTACAAGTTGACACTAAAAAAACTACATTGACTATGCCTAAAAATGCCACAAGTGCCAAATCTATATAGATAAAATCCATGTCCCACCTTTACCTCTATATGTCATGATGGCTCCATGGCCTTTCTCTATGTGGGATATGGATATGATTGGACCATCATTCCCAAAGCATTGAATGGGCATCACTTCATTTTGGTTGCCATTGATTATTTCACCCAATAGGCAGAAGTAGCCTCATACTCTAACCTCACTAGATCTATTGTGAGTAATTTTGTGAAACTAGACATCATCTACCTATATACACTACTCGAACAGGTCATCATAGATAATGCAATGTAGCTTGAACAACAAAATGATAAAAATAATTTGCTCCCAGTTCAAGAACAAACACCATATTTTAGTGCCATACCATCCAAAAATGAATTAGGTAATCAAAGCAACCAATAAAACCATTAAGAAAATAATCAAAAAAATAGTTGAAACTTATAAATATTGGCACGAAAAGCTACCTTTCGTGCTGTATATATATTGCAGAGTAGTTAGACTTTTGCTGGAGCTACCCCATTCTCTCTAATCTATAGGATGGAGGTAGTCTTTCCAATCAAAATTATAATCCCTTCACTCAAGGTCTTAACAGCATCACAGCTTGAAAAAGCTAAATGAGTCAAAAAAATGATACAAGTAACTTGGCCTCATCAACAAGAAAAAGGTGAAAGCTATCTATCATGGACAGCTATATCAGAAGTGTATGATAAGAGCTCATAATAAAAAAATCTATCCTCATCAGTTTCAAAAAGAAGACATAGTACTCAAAAAATCCTTTTAATTCATAAAGACGCTAAAAAAATGGACCCTAAAGTAAAAAGGTCCCTGTGTGGCTAAGTGAGCCTTCTTTAATAGAGTATTGATTCTAAGTAAGATGGATAGCAATAACCTACCTAACTCCATAAATTTTGATTTTGTTAAAAAGTATTATGCTTAAGAAGGTCCTTCAATTGGAAAACCTAATCAACCAAACCTTACCCTCGTATGAACCTAATCAAGGCAAACACTAACTTAACAAAGCCGTCCTTCATTAAAATACCAAATTTTGGCCTAATCTTCTTATCCTATCTTAAATTTACTAAACCCACTTCTACCTGATCCTGAAAGAAAACAAAAGATGTCTACCTTAACTTAGGGTAATCCAAGAGGTTCCTTGAAAAAATATCGACATAAAAAAAGTGGGTTATTTAGGAGCAGTGTCCAAAAGTACTTAGCAAAAGACTTACATCAATAGCATTAAAAAGGACCGATTACCCCAAAAAGTTAATATTCACATTTTTTATACCTCCAAGAATGTTCAATGAATTTTATTCCTTTTCCACTGAAAATACACAAAAAAACATTTTATGTTTTGAAGTTTCTTTTTCATATGCCATATTGGTCATGCTTGTCATATAATGGATAATGCTTTATAGATTGTATAAAATTGATAATGGGATTTCTTAGTATTATTTCCAACAAGATAAAACTTCACAGGAAAATTTTCTCAAGTTCAAAAAGCCAACAATGGATTTTGGAACCACAACCAAACCTAGAATAAAAGACACCTAATAATACTCAAAGATGGAAGGTAATTCAGAATTTTAAAGCCAATTACTAGATTTAGCTTTTAAAATCATCACCTTTGTGTCACTTGACCACGTATTTACATCTTCATGCATTACTCATACACCAATTAACCTACTTTAAGTACAAATCCTGCTCATAAAAGTCAAATTAGTAAAGAACCTTAGGTATAAATTATTATTTTCAAAAAGCCCCGAAAGGCTTCAAATAGGAATCCCTACCCTCATGAGCTCACAAATCGAAAAGCTATCCAAAAAAAGTACCTAAACTTTTGTCTTTTAGTCCACAAAAAGCTGGACTCCTTTTGTGTTTAAATCCACAAAGTGGTGGATGCCCTTATTTTAGTCCATGAAAAGCTAGAAACCTTTTTTCTTTCAATCCGTAAAGAGCTAGACACCCTTTTTTATCCTAAAAAGGTAGATGCCTTTTTTCCCTTCTAGTCCATGAAAAATTGGATACCCTTTTTTTGTTTAATCCATAAAGAGCTGCATATTTTTTTTCTTTTAGTCCATGGAGAGCTAGATGCTTTTTTTACTTAGTCCATAAAGAGCTAGACATCTTTTTCTCTTTTAGTCAACAAAAAGCTTACGTTTTTTTCTTGTAGCCCATGAAAAGCTGGATGCCTTTTTCTTTTTAGTCCACAAAGAGTTGGATATTTTTATTCTTTTAGTCTTTGAAGAACTAATTGCCTATCTACCTCAGTACATAATGAGCTAGATGTCTGCCTACCTAAGTCCATAAAGAGCTGGATACCTACATACCTCAATCCACAAAGAGCTAAACAACTACTTACCTCAGTCCATAAAGAGTTGAATACTCATCGAGTCAATCTACAAAGAGCTAGAGGCAAACATACCTCAGTTCATAAAGAGCTGGATGCCTATCGAGTAAAAGCCCACACTAAACGTCTATCGAGGATTAAACCTAAGAAACTACAAACTTAATACAAAGGTCAAACCTATAAAACTTATTTAAATTTTATTACCAGTCAGGACCACTACTAACATTCTCTGCTATCTTAGTGTAATCCAACTACATATCCTTATTCCTATAGGCGCATATAAGACAACATTATACCTCAAACAAAATAGTGTCTATTTATCTTTACCTATTCCTGATGCTTAGTAACGACCAAAGAGAGACACTGTAGACACCCCATTCTACCTGGGCTAACATTTAAGTATCAGAAGTCATCAACTGAGGCACCATCAAGGTCATTTAAAGAAGCATTGGTTAAGTTCCCATCATTCTCAACTAAGGTAAAGAGCTCAAAGAGTCAAAGGTAAGAAAATCCCTATTTTTATATGTGCGTCTTGATATAAGGGCTTGAGGTATTAATACACGGCTTAACCTCATTCAAGTTTCAAGATTTTACTATTTATACTGATACCAAGGATCTTTGTATCAATATAGAGTTATGTCAAAGATAAAATTACAATTGTTGGCCAACCGATATCGATAAAGGGACATATATATTGATATAACCAGCTGGGTATCAATACAAGTTTGCTAGTATCGATATACTATGCTTTCTATCGACAGTTAATTCAAAGTATCAATACATTCTAGGTTTATTTAATTAATGTATCGATACAAAGCTCAATATATCGATACACAAGGTATTTTGGCCTAATACAAGACATTTTTACTCCTTTTATACCATGACTTTAAACTTGAAATTGGTTACAACATCAACCTCAAAAATCATCCAATATCAAACATAACATCATGCAAATCATGTTGATTTAATTTTAGGCTCTAAACATTTAACATATTTTGGAAAGGACATTCCCTAAAAATTTTGGTTTTATGAAGGATAAACTTGAGATTACTCATCTGATCAGCTTATGTATGAATTTCTTTGCCTGCAAGAATCAAGGCTAACCAATCAGATGCTGAAAGGTTTCATTTTGGTACAATAAGTCATCATATTGTACATGCCAAAAATCCTATATGCCCTCATTGCTAAATCTTCTTAGTGACTAAAATTATACACTATACAATCCAATTTTTACTCAACTAATGGGAACGACATTTTGACATCAACCACTAAAAAAATCCTGAGGCTCTTCCAAAAATTCCATTCTTTTAGCTCTCTTTCCACCCTCTTAAAACCCTTTATTTCTCTAATCTCTACCCTAAAATTTATCATCCATAGCCATCATAACCAAAAGCTATTTCTTGTCATTCTTTTATCGTTAATCCATAACAAAGAAAAAGAAAAAAGTGTGCTAGAAGTTACTAGAATTATGTTTAAGGATATTTCTAAGACTTCAAGCTTCCATCTGGGTATATTTTTTATCTTTTCTTCTTTTTAGTTTTTTGGTTTTCTTCACCATCATCATCTTAGTGAACCTTTATGTTTTCATGACCCTATTGAGGCTTTCATGCATTATTATGGCTTTATTTGTGGCAGTCTTAGGATTTTGATGACTTTCTTGGTGCTTCAATGGTTTCTTGATGAATTAGAATGTCATATTTCTTATTGGCATCAAAACAATCCCTGCTCATGCATTCTTGCCATGTTTTTCTTCATCTCAACATCTTCATTTCATGTATGAATACTCAGCCTAGCATATTTCGATCTTAACCATACCTTGGGATGCACTTTCATTATGATTTCCCTATTAAAGTGCATGAATATTTTGCTTTTTGAGTGCTAGTTCTTGTTTGATATCTTCACTTACTTTAGTTCATTATATGTCTAGTGAAATGCCTCTATGATGCTTGTAAAAATCTATTTTCAAAGAAAAGCCCAAGTTAAGTATATACTAACCTCAATCAATGTGGATTAGCATATATTGAAGGTTTTCAATATATTAGTTCTCTAATATTGGATATATCAAACATAAATATTTAAAACCATGGCCTCGTTAGGCCAAATACATTCTGTTTTAATCCAAAACCAGAAATGCTTTCAAATATTTAATTCAAGCTTTGTTTCAAGCCTATCATTACTAATGGTAAGGGTAGCAAATGGTTAGTTAGCCTACTCTATAGGAGCTAGACTGGTCCCTTATTTCACTGCCATGGACCTCAGTGATTGGCATTCATATGTCCAATGACTTAGCACGTGACCATAAAAGCTTTAACATGAAGAAACCCCTATTTTGGCACTGATAGCATAATGATCCCTATTTAAAAAATTATTTTTGGACTCAAAATAATTTTTTTGGAATTTTTGAGCATTTTTCTAGAAAAAGCTTCAAATTACTTTTACAATGATACCTTGTTTGCCCCTTGGAATCAGTGATTCACATTATCTTAGGGCAATTTTGACTCATAAAATGATTTTTTTTATTTTTAAACATTTTTCTTGAAAAGTTTGTGAAATTCCCTTTCAAAAAGGTATCATTTATGATTGAACGATTCCAAATGAGTTTGAGATGATTTTTCAAAGTTTAGTGCACCCTTTTTCTAGCACTTGTTGTCAATGCTAACTAAACCTGGTTTCTAAAATTAATTCTACCTAGAAAGCAATTTCTAAGATTTTCAGAATATTTTTACATTAATTCGTATTGAGCTACCTTTTCAGCAGTACCTCATTTGCCACTAGAAACAATCGAAACAAATCGAAAAGAATTTAGGAAAATGGATATGCAATGCTATACCCAATTTTTGCTAAACTTGAGAAAATTACTTGGATTTTCCTAAACCATCTTTTCTAGTCATTGGAATGACTCAAAATATATTTAATGGTTTGCCCCATGGTGTCACAAGTCATGACATAAGTTCTTTTAAGCCTACATCAGAACCTAAAATTGTTTTTAAAATTAATTTTTATTTCTTATTTAAAATATTTTCCCTTTTAAATTTTAGTATCTTTAAAAATATCAAAAATTTCAATTTTCAAAAATCACTCAAATCCTCTTTTCTGAGAGGATACTCTAACCTCATTTTTCTAAAGGAATTTTCTAACTCCATTTCCTCTGAGGGATACTCCAACCACACTCTTCAACATATATCCAAAATCTAAGTTTTCTCTCATTCGGCTTTCCTAGGATCTTTAATCAAATTTTTATACCTAAGACGACCT
Source organism: Adansonia gregorii (assembly GCA_038382025.1). Classification (NCBI taxonomy): domain Eukaryota; kingdom Viridiplantae; phylum Streptophyta; class Magnoliopsida; order Malvales; family Malvaceae; genus Adansonia; species Adansonia gregorii. The sequence goes on from JBBYHO010440589.1 coordinate 8,963, forward strand.
TTGAATCCTAGCACATCTCAAAATTATTAATTTGGTTTTCCTTAATAACTGAGGTCAATTACAAGATACATCCGAATAGTCCTTTTTTCTCTATGTTTTCATTTATTAACCCTTAACGCAAATTTTATTTTATTTCTTTATGTCTCATTGACCCATTTCCCTTCTTCATGACGATTTGCATTCATGCTTTCAAAAAAATCAAGCTTTATTAAGCTCGAGGCAATGTATTATGTTAGCATCCCCCCAGTGCTCGATGTAGAGCATCCTCTTCCAAGTCAATCCGGACCTTATTTCATTAGATCCTTTGTATTTCTCCTCCTTCTTGGGTTTCATAAATAGATATTAATTAAAATTTTGTTATAAAAAACTGAATTCAATGTCTAAAAATTTGCATTCATAAGAAGGGAATTACACATAAATAATGATCGCATGAAAAATCATAAAAAATCAAGACTTCGATAATTTATCGCTATATGGTACCAATTTTAGGCATTACAGGGTTGTTTATCCTTTTACATGCATAGCTGACTCCCTAACGCTTTTAAAACAAACTCTGGTATAGCAGTCCATAAAATCAACGTTTTGAGTTTCGTAACTCAAAATCAGTGGTTTCAATTGGTATTCAGTTATACCTAGCCCAAAAGGATCGGTAGCGACTCTAAGTCATGGTCAATTCATAATAGCCATATAAGATCAATTGGATGAGCGATTCGTCTGGTGGCCCTTACATCGACTTTCACTTTATTACACCTAATTCAAATCTGGGTCAAGGCATGATCCAAAGACAAGCTCCTTCTCCTTTTTGTTTTTAAGTCATAGCGAGGCACGTCACAACAATGGTTATTTTGTAATTAAAACAATGAAACATGCTTAATGCAGTAATTAAACAAAATTTCATAAATAAAAATGTAATAGTATTTAAATAACAAATTATTAACAACTATTTAAAACATTATAAGAAGGGTCCTTCAAAATCTCGGATTATAACTTGATCCATCTATATCACTACCTCTTGCACTAGAAGTTCAACTCCATCACGCGATTGCATAACATGATGGTTTGCGCATACATAACATTTTAAGTCAAATTCAAAGAAATCAAATCAATCGAATTACATAATCATTAATACAAATATATTCTTAACCCATAGTCCAATATACATTCTCATCCACACATATCTTAACTCAATTAGAATATAAATATGCAGTAAACAATCATAAATCTAACAATTATAATAAACAATTATAAACATAGTTATTTTAAATTAAATATAAAATGGTAAAATTTATAAATAATTATAATATAATCATATTAATAATAATACAATTATAATGTAATTATATTAATTAGAAATACAAATATATTATATTATATTAAATAATTCAAATAAAATTACATTGATTATAAAAAATTATTTCTCAATATCAACAATTACAATATAATTATATTAATACAGATACTTTATAGTGTATACAATTAGACTAATTAATAAACAAGTATAACATACAAAAAAAATCTAAAAAATAATTTATAATTAATCCTACTAACTTAGATTATAAACCAATTTTATTATAAAACTAAAATATCTCAAATGGCATCAAAAACTAACCATAAAACCTATAAAAGCATTTAATAATCCTACAATAATATGAACAAATAAGTTAAAAACAATATAACATGCAAAATAATGAACAAAACACATGAAAACTTATCAAATAATGCCTTAAAACATTAAAAATGGCACCCTAAGACCCAAAAAAATAGAAAATAAAACACTAATGTGTTGAATCGCAAAAAATGACAAGAGGAAGGGGCACAAGTGGCTTTTATATCTAGCTTATTTTTTATAGATTTTTTTAAAGTTTTTAATAATTGAAAAAGTTTAATTAATATTATTTCTAAAGAAAATTTCATGCGAAATAATACATTTTTGTCAAAGATAATTTTAGCACATGATTGGCACAAATAAATACTGACACACCAAATTTTTTCTTATGGAAATGTATTATTTCCCATAGATTTTTCGTATGAAAAGGTCTTTTTATTTTCGTTGGAAATTAAGGTTTTTCCTCATTTCAACAAAAAAATTTATCATAAATACACCTTTCTCTTGTAATGTGGGGCTAGACATTTATATTGATGATTTTCTTAATATTAATTTGCATATCATAAACGAGCTTGAATTAAACACTGCATTGAATAAGAGCTTTGATGATTTCATTAAGACATTTACTTAAAACCTTCTCATTGATTATCATCACATTGCTTATCCTTAGTATCACCCCATAAATGCTTCCTACTAATTTTGCTAACACAATTTTTGTTTCATTATCAAAGAGATTTTCTTTCTCAAAAAGATGTTTAGAAGTGAAGGCTTTTGTTTCTTTAAAATCTTGATGTACTGGTCGTAAAAATAGCAGGAAGGAAAAAAATATATAGATAAGAAAATAATTCAAGTCTTGCATGGAAACTACTCCTGCCAAGTGATTTGGACCTGTTTGGACTAAACTTTCTAAGCAATCTAGATAACCCATCCCAAGATTGGTTTGCTTATTAGGGTATAAAGGGAAGGGTCTTTTCTGGCTTCATATATAATTTAGGTAAATTCTACCAATTATCTCTTGGTCAAGTATAAAGAGGCTTACAATGGCATGAGAGCCTAGGTTATGTTAATTGTAAATATTATTCAATTTTTTTAATTTTAAACTTATAAAAAATAAAAGATTTCACAAATAAAATTTTATAAAAAGATTTTTCTTTTGGTATATAGATTATGTAATTATAATCCTTAATGGTTGGTAGGAGTTATTTATTTAGTCAAAATAAAATTTATTTTTAGGCACTACATCCAATTCTAAAATTAATGAGTTAGAAGTGAATTAAAACCAAATCTCAAGGACTTCAGTCAAATCAACTCTTTGATAAATATTTATAATATAATATATATGTATATACGCGTATATATGCACCAATGATAAAAAACAAAAACTAGTCGGCCAGTCAATATAACGCATATAACTAAACATATGGTGAACAAATAAGAGCAAATAAAAATAAAAAATCGAGAAAAAGTTAAAACCTTAAAAAATCATTAAATGTGAAAATTCTTAATTTTCTCTTTCGTTTTGATCTTGTTTAGCCAAACAGATTAAAATTTAGAAGTCCGTATGAGTATAGATCTTAAAGCCTAACTAATTATACTACTTTTAATCCTTATAGTTAATTTTCTAACTTTTAGTCAAAGACTTACACTTTTTTCAAAAAGTTTTGTTCTTTACTTCCTTTTAGATTTTCCTTTCTTATTCCTTCAACCCTCTTTCCTACTTCCCTTGTAGGTTCCAACACTTCAAGGCTTATGAGATTGATTCAACCATTTCGGGATAGCTTTCTTTCTTCCTTCTTCTTCCAGTAACTATTTTTCATTCCAATCAAGGTTACATGCTTCACCCATTCATCTCTTTTCTTTAATTTTAGCATCCACAACTATATATATGTGGTTTGGTTCTTAACTCCTTACTTTCAATTTAGACCATGTGATTGCGACTTATGAGCAAGGAAAAGAATCAAAAACTCATAAAAGTGTGAAGAAAAGACTATTAAAATAAAGTTTATATATTTTTAAATAATTTATATTTTTATCTATAATTTCAGTCATTTTTATTTTTTTGGCATAATTGAGCTGTCCAGTTCAATCAAAAACCAAAGGTCTGATTGGTTCAACCTTTGATTCGATTTTTGTTTTATGTGCAAGCCTCAATTGGACTTGGTTCGAACCAGATTATTGTTCATAAATTAATAAAAGTAAAAAAATTATATTAATATTTGCAATTTTATTATAATTAAATTTAAAGGAAATTTTATTTTATTAGTAAATAGTAACTTAAGTTGGGTTAGCCTAAATTAGGAGAAGTTATGTCCAAGGCTCAACCTGACAGAATATATTACCTATGGACAAATTTATGCTAAATATACATATTTCGTACACATAAACTGTGTATGTATGAATTCTTTTTCTTTCAAATTTTGTTTTTCTTCTCAATTCAATCCTTTAATTGTCAATTTTTTACATGCGTGTATGAAATATGTGATATATTCCTTATAATCATTTTTATAAATTAAGATAATCAAGAACACCAAGAATGTAGTTTGTATTTAAAGATTATAAGGAATATATCATTTAATAATCATATTTTATAAATTATTTTTGATGTGATATATTCCTTATAATCATCTTTTGTCAAATTTTTTACTAATATTTTATAAATATGTTATTTGTATCCATGATCTTTCAAAATTATATTTATCATTCATGATTTTTTTTATTTTATTTTTTTCCATAATTTTTAAAAGATTACAAGATTAAGATTTATATATTTATGATAAATATTTATATCATACTAAGTAAAAGAAATACGATAAACCTCTCTTCTTAAAAAAATTAAACTATAAACCATATCTCATTCTTTTTTCAATTGTTAAAAGTTAAAATCCTAGAAAAATAGAAAGGAAAATCTTTTCTTTCACTCTCAAATATGCTTAACTTTAGTTTAGCATTACTTTGTTGTTTTAAAAAAGTTTGGATTAATAAGAATGTTTAAAAGTGTAATGAGAAAATTTATTTTAAAATTTTTAAATGTTTGGCACTATATTGAAAAAGTGTTGTAGTGAATTGGAATATTTAGAAAAGATATATATAAAATAGTTAAAAATATATATATAAGAATAATAAAACTATTTTACTAAGTCAAATTGCGATTGAACCACAAAGGCACCCATTGCATTGGTGTCTTTTAGTTTAGATTTGTACAAAATTTTTGGCTAAAAAACCATAACTTTCACTTGTTTAAGATTGAGGTTGCAATGGATTTTGGCTTTTTAAACTAAAAGCACATTCTCACCTTAATCCTAAACTAGACTTCATTAGTGTTTGTTAAAGGGTGAACGTTAGTTAAGTTTACATATTATTGTAGGAAGTCTTGGGATGGTAAATAATCAGAATATAAAAAATTTACAAATTCATAAAGTAGGCAGTGAAAATGAATCAAATAGGTTAGGTTGAGACTCCTTAAACTAGATCATCTAGCATCGGCTTTGACTAATTTTTAAAAGCAATCTTTTGTCATGCCTCAGCTAAAAGATGTCTTAGAGTGATTCCATGACTCCAAGAACTTATACATCGAGCTCGATTTTCCTACACCAAAGCCATCGAATTATTCAACCTCTAACAGTTATCCATATAAGTGATTCAAAAACCTTGAAAAGGAAGAAACTTAGTTTCTTGAAAAGCTATGCTAGCAGCTTAGGTTTCAAAAACCTTCCCTTCTAGTTAGAAAACCTTGATTCAATAATCAAAACAAGATGAAGAAAACAAAGTTTCTCCAAGAACACAAGATTCAAAAATGCAACCCAAGTTTTCTCAAGACTTTTGGCCAAAATTTTTAAATCTTCTTAGACCATAAGGGACAACAAACATAGTTTAATATATCTAGCTTTTAAGATTTTACTTCATGAGAAATCATAATTTTACCCCTAGAGTATGTACATTTATTCAAATTAGGCCTAAGAACTTTTACTTATATTAGATACATTAGCCCAGTTTCATTTTAATTTCTACTGATCACCCTTATGTGTGTGACTCATTAAGCCCCTATCATGTTAACAATAAATATAAATTACCTAAGTAAGAATATTTATGTTTATATTTATAGACCAAAATTGGCATCTAGCAATGCATTATGTTCGCTCAATATGCAAGGAGTGTCAATATAATTTTAACAAGTTTTTAGTGTCTAGTATCTCAGTGTAATTTAGTCCTTTCATCATATATCTTAGAAATAGCAAGAACATGGTTTAGTGTCTACTTTTAACCCTTTTCACATTAGTGTGCAACCCATATGATTTAACTTTATAATCAGTACTGCCTTGGCCAAGGACTTTAAGTTAACGCGAGCCAAGTACATGTAAGATATATCCCTTTAAATCACTTAAGGTGATGAATCCTCTTTGGATCACTCATTTATCTACCATATGATTCATATCATACCCAAAACAGTCTTACCATAAGCATCCATCTATTATGGGAATCAAAGTATGACACTCCTCATATGACATAACCTAGTATCACAAGTTTAAGGATCACTTACACTACTGACACATGAGATTATCTTCATAGATACTTGAGTGAGATATTATATGAAACCCTCATGCTGGGTCATGTTTAGTGAACTTGTTACCATAACAAGCACTTATATGTTATCTTCAGGTATCTCTATACTTCAACATATGAGATTAGTTCCATGCATCAAATGCATGGATGGTTGACATATAACTGTTTTCGTGTCTTATCAATTCCATTTCTTGACAACACAATGACTAGAAACCTTTTAGAAACATAACTTTGATGCATAAAGATCCTATAATTATAACTTATTAACAATTTTTTTGTAAGGCCTATGTGTTTCATAGGCTTTATCTTCATAAGATATTTATAACAATTATTTTACGACATCTTATAGATAAAGAAATACCTCTTTAACATGAACAAAATATAATGTTTGTTTACATGAAACCATCATATGTTAATTCCATACAAGCTATAGCGATCAGCTTATAGGGTTAACATTAACAATCTACCACTAGCACTAAAGCCAATCGCCCATATGTCTAAGCCTTATGCCCTTTATATGATGATCAAGTTTCTATTGTGATTGAACTTTAGTGAGAGGGTCAGCGAATTTCTCCTCGGCAAGTATCATTCCATACTAATATCATAACTTTTGATAATGTCTCTAATGATGTGATATCACTGTAATACGTTTTTGGATTTGTGATGAGACCTTTGTACCTTAGCTTGAACTATGGCTCTATTGTTATCACAGTAAAGTGGTGCTAATCAACAATGCTTGGAACCACACTAAGTTTGATAATGAAAGTCTTTATCCAAACTATTTTCTTTATGGCCTCACATGTGAAGATGTCTTTGACTTTAATTGTTGAGTCTATAGTTGTAGCCTGTCTGAAACTTTTCCAACTAACTTGAGCATCGTTAAGGGTAAATACAAAATCGCTTTATGATTTACTATTATCCTAATTAGATTAGAAGCTAGCATATATATAACCCCTTACATGGTGTTTAGCCTATCATGTACCAAAAAGATATCCTTAGTCCTTTGCAAGTATTTAAAGATATTTTTCATAACAATCTAATGACTTTCACTTGGAGGCTTTGGTATCTACTCATAATATTTAGAGCATATAATACATCTGGTCGTGTACATAGCATGGCATAATAATGGATCTAAATAGCCAAGGTATATGGGATCTTATTCATCCATGCCCTCTCATATGATGTTTTAGGATATATCTATTTTGAGTAATGCACATCGTGTACTATAAGTAGGTTTTTTCTTTTTGAGTTTTCCATGTTAAACCTTTTTTAGCACCTTATCTATGTAAGTGGATTAGAATAAGCTATGCAATCTTTTTGATCTATCTTTATAGAACTTAATTCCCAAAATGAATATTGCTTCTCATAAATCCTTTATCGAGAATTGTCTGGATAGCTAGAGCTTAGTGTCCTGGAGCATTGGTGTGTCTCTTCCTTTAAGCAATATGTCTTTAACATATAGCATTAAGAAAACAATAGCTTACCTATTAACCTTCTTATAGATAACATGGCTCATAAGGATTTCTTTCAAGGCTAAATTTTTTAATTGCTTTATCAAATCTAATATTCCAACTCCATAAGCTTGCTTTAGCCTATATATGGCTGGTTCTAATTTGACTTGGATGTAAAACCATCTAACTATGTCATGCATACCTCTTCTTGCAAATTCTCATTAAAAATGTAGTTTTTACATCCATCTGCCATATCTTATAATCATAGTATGCAGAGATAGAGAACACAATGCAAACGGATTTTACCATGGCAACTGGTGAAAAAGTTTCTTTATAATTAATGCCTTCTAGTTGATTATAAACTTTTGCCAATAGTTTGGCCTTATACATCTGTACATAGCCATCTAATGTCAATCTCTATTTTAAAAACCCACTTACACCCTATACGTTTTATTTTTTTAGGTAGGTCAACTAAAGTCCATACTTGGTTAACTCCCATGGTGTCCATTTTGAATCTCATGGTGTCAAGCCATTTATCAAAATCAATGTTAAACATTACTTCCTTAATATTAGTAGGTTCAATACCACAAGTTAAGCTTTCTTGGTCCATTCAAAATCTATATCTCTCTAGAGCATGCTTGATCATACCAGATCGATGGAGTAGTTATGTCTCTTCTTCAGGTTAAGCATCTGATGCTTTGATTGTAGGCTAAGGTTCTATAGTAATGTTTGTTTATGGTAGGTCTTGAAATTCTTCAAGATTAATTGTACTCTTACTAGACCCTCCAAGTAAAAACTCTTTCTCTAGAAAGTATTCACATTTTGAGACCTTTTGCTTATTGGGATTACAAAAGTAGTATCCATCGATTTCTTTAAGATAGCCCATAAGCTTATGTTTGATTGATCTTCCTTTAAGCTTATCAGTTATTGCATCTTTAACATAAGCAGTGTGTCCTTAAATCCTTACATAAGACAAATCTAGCCTTTTACCTTTCCATATCTCATATGGTGTCTTATAAATAGATTTAGGTAGAACTTTGATAAGAAAATAAGCAGCAGTTTCTAAGGCAAATCCTCGAAAGCATATTAGAAGGTTAGCCTTATACATCTGAAATGAAACATGCCTAATTCAATTTTTCCTCTCAAACACTCCATTGTGTTGTAGAGTTCTGAATAGAGTCCATTATGTTAGAATACCATTTTCTATCAAATGATCCAAGATTTCTTGACCTAAGTATTCTCCTCCTCGATTAGATCAAGAGCTAGAATACTCTTGCCAATTTGTTTCTCTACTTTAGCCCTAAACTCTATGAACTTTTCAAAAACCTTAGACTTGTACATCATTAATTACACATACCTAGATTTTGAGTAATCATCAGTAAAGGTAATGAAGTAAGAATACCCATTTCTGTTTTATTCATTGATCCACATAGCCTTAATGTATTAGGCCCAATAAATCTATAACCCTATCACTCTAGCTAGTGAATGGAGACTTGGTCATTTTACCAAAGAGACAACATTCACGTGTCCCATATGATTCATAATAAAATAGATTAAGATAGCTTTGTTTATGTAACTTGGCTATTCTAGCCTTATTGATATGACCAAGTCTACAATGCCAAATATAAGCTTTACTTAGGTCCTTAGTCTTTACTTTTTTCCATATTTATGCTGAGTAATGGCGTTTCTAGATCCAATACATATAGCTCATTCTATAATGTGGTTGATCCATAGACCATGTCTTTTAGGATAATCAAGCAACTATTGTTTTTCATCCAAAACTTTAAATTATCATTCATATTGAGGTATAAGATTGGAATGATATATCTAGACAATCTTAGAACATAAAGACAATTTTTTAGTTCCATGGTCATATCTAAAGGTAATTATAAGGTAGAGGTTCCAATGGCAGCGGGCATAAACTTTTGATCTATTGTCTATTCTCAAAATTACCTCATTACAACCTAATTTTCTATTATTCTTTAACAAGCTTATGTCATTACATAAGTGTGATCCATAGCCTAAATCTATAATCCAAGACATAGTATAAATAGTAGAATAGTTCAACTCAAGCATGTTAATGCAGAAGTTAGCAACCTTCTTTTTATTGAGAATATTTCTCAATTTAACATGGCAATCCAAACACTTTAGGCTAATAGCATCAGGTATGCCTCACAATGCAATTAATGTAAATACCATTATCACCATCCTAATATGAAAATAAGTATAGTTAGTTAATCATGTTTCAAACCAATAATGATGATGTATCAATTCTTTACCGGTCTTCCCACTAATTGTTTGATATAATAGCCCTCACTACTATTCAATACTCTCCTCTTTCTAGTGGGCAAGGCCCTCTTTCAAAATGTTGCAACCTTCAACAACTCAACAAATTACAAGAAGCCTAGTTATGTAGGTAACATAACTTACCAATTACATATTAATGCAACTCCTAGATTAGTTAGGTGGCAATACTTTGCCTAAATGTATCACATACATTTCACCTAACCATTGTTTCTAACATCACATGGTCAAGTGCAACACATTCAAACCATACAACACTAGTTGAGTATGACCCATTACCCATAACGCAAATAGTTTAAGATGAAGAGACCTTAAGTGACTAAAAAAATCACCCATGGTTGGAATACAGGTATTTTGTTATGAATAATGGAAAGCATCTTTATCATGCAAAGCATGTGACTCAATATTGTACGGGGAATTTTATTTGTTCATTTTATCTTTTAATTAAAATCTCATCATATTTGCATGCATAGCATTTATGGACTACTATAATGCATACTATTCGGATGATTATGGAATATTATCTAATACGATGTCCTCGAGCCATCAAACGAAATTGAGTGGTCAATTCTTATATGATTACATACAAGGTCTTTATAAGCTTTTTGCAATCTCCATGGCTTCATGGTGTGTTGTCTTCAATCTTCATCTTCAAGTTGCAAAATATTTCCTAATTACTCCTAATTTTACACTTAGATGTAATCTAATTACATTTGTAATAAAGAAATCTTGAGTTACATTCAAAGGGAATTAGGTGGGAAAGGAATTTTAAAACTCCAAAAATAATAGAGATAAGGCAAGGTTCCCAGACCCCGTTTAAAAATAATTTAAACATCTATAAACAATTAACCATACATTCACAATCATATCGAGCGTAGTCCATGAGTATCCGATACATTTAGAACAATTATGAATATATAAACATGTTTTTTAAATTTAATGTACCATATTTCGAAGTTTAGCAATTGATCCATATTTAATTTAATTAAGAAAATAATTTTCTTACATGATTAACATTTATTCTAATCATATTAAAATAAATCCTACTTGGAGTGATATTAATCATTTAAATTAAATATATTTTCCAATTAAACAATTTAATTGAATTTTAATTCCATGCTTATTATATTATCCAAATTATATTTTAAACAATTTAGGAAAATAATATAATTGGATAATTAGTTGTTTGATGATGTGTAAGAGTTTTAATAGAACTCAACCTCTGAAAGAGTGCATTGCACCATTTTGCTAACTTTTAGCAAATTAATTAAATTTTTATTAAATTAGTCTGATCATATCAAATTTTAAATTTCAAGAAAATCCAAAATTGGATAAATCCTACTCTAAGTACAAGAAAGTTGGCACAATATTGAAGGTTTCCTAGTCTAACTAAAAGTCTGTCCAACACGTTTCTATCTTTAGTCATCCTAATCTAACTTAAACACTATTATCTTTCTCTAACCTCTAAAAATACAAAAAATTATCAGCAACTTCTCATTACCAATGATGCCACACCAAGGCCATACAAAGAAAGACAACATGTCGTATCCATCACATGGACTTAGTGCACTTGTTATGGCCTAGAATTGAAATGCTTTCAACTTTGATTTTAACCTAATTTTTAGCAAGTATTATGAACTTTTTATGACATTTTCAAGTGGGAAAACATGGAAAAAAATCTCACTAGTACCTGCAAAAAGTTTACACACCATCAAAACACCAAAATTGAGCCAACCTAGCATTAATCGACACCAAAATGTTGATTGATGACTCCTAAATCAAATTAATTAGAAATAACATATTTTAAACTAATTAATATTGAAAAATAAACTTGTATTAACGTGCTAAAAATTAAAAATTAAAAAAATTAATTTTTAATTTAAGATATGAATTAAAACAACATTGAAATAAACAAGTTCTTTAGTTAATAACAATTAAAACACAAGATTAATCAAACCATACAAGGATGCTCTGGTACCACTTTTAGGAAGTCTTGGGATGGTAAATAATTAGAGCATAAAAAATTTTTCAAATTAATTCATAAAGTAAGTAGTGGAAACAAATCAAACAGTTTAAGTTGAAACTCTTTAAACCAGATTGTCTTACATGTTTTTGACTAATTTTTAAAAACTAGAACATCAAGAATAAATCAAGAATAAATTGAGAATAACTCCGCAAAAGATGTCTTGGAGTCACTCAATGACTTCAAGAACTTGTACACTGAGCCTGATTGTCGCAAACCAAAGTTGTCCAAGTATCCAGCCTTTAGCGGTTATCCATATAGGTGATCCGCAAACCTTCAAAATAGAGAAACTTAGTTCCCCAAGAGCTGTGATACTAGCTTATATTTCAAAAACCTTTCATTCTAATTAGAAAACCTTGATTCAATAATCAAAACAAGATTAAAAAAAAAAAACAAATTTTCTCCAAGAACACAAGAATTCCATAATGCTCCATAAAACCATAACTTAGGTTTTCAAGTAAAACCATAACTTAGGTTTTCTTAGGCCTTCTGCTCGAATTTTATAAGTCTTTGTAGACCATAGGGGATGGAAATCATATTTTAATATATCTAGGTTTAAAATTTTAATTCTTGAAAATTACAATCATAGCTTTAGCCTATGTGAACTTGTTTAAATTGGGCCTAAGTAACTTTTACTTAATTGGATATATTAGCCCGATCTCATTTTAATTTCTACTAATCACCCCTATATGTGTGACTTATTAGGCCGCCATCATATAAGTAATAAATATAAATTACCTAATTAAAAATATTTATATTTATAGACCAAGATCGGCTTCTAACAATGCATCATAGCCACCCAACATGCAAGAAGTGTCAATATGGTCTTGGCGACCCCTTTAGTGTACAATATCTCAATGTAATTCAATCCTTTCATCATGTATCCAATAACAGCAACATGATAGTGTCTACTCTTAACCAATATCATATCCGTTTGCAACCCATACGAGTTAACCCCATAACCAGTATTGCATTGGCCAAAGACTTTGAGTTAATACGGGCCAGGTACATGTAAAATATATTCCCTTAAATCACTTATGGTGATAAATCCTCTCTGGATCACTCATTCATCAACCATCTAATTCATGCTATATATAAAAATATTAGGAATGCCTTAAGGATGAAAAATATTTTAATGTATTTCACTAGTTTGAACTGATTATTCATGCTTATGTATATGAGGTTTCATTATATCATTGTTTTTATGTCCTTATTTAATTAACATATTAAAGTAAATGTAAGCAAATATGGCTTATTCACTACCTGTGTTTATACCATTAAAATGTTGAATATAAGGGACTTCATGTATCGAAAGACAACATTTTAAGGTAAGAAATCTAATTGATAGTTTGTAGTCTATGGGGTTAATGTGAGAAATTAAATCATATTAAGATTATTATGTCATCTAAATAAATTGGGAAGATGGCTTGTTTTGACCATCTATAGTGAGCCAACTCTTAAGTAGAGACATAGAGGTATCGCATATAGAAGGTGATATATTGGACTGGACCAAATATAATTAATCTATTAATAAGTCTGTTTACATGGATTAATTCACTTTTGACATTCGTTGTGTAATTACCTTAATCCCAAGTAAGTAAATGACTTTGTGTGTAGCTTGTATACATTGACATTCCAAAGGCTAAAGTGTCTCGAAGTAGTAAGCTATTAACCGATTCATTGGGTATATAGATTATACTCAATGATAGCTTTACTTATAAATATGGAATCATAGCTCCTATAAAGAGTTAAGATTATCCTCTTAAAAGGCATTACATGGGGTAGTGAAAATGGACGAGGCCTCAATCATTTGTATATTAAATGATAAATTGTTCACATGTGATGAACAATCATTTTCACATATAAAATATAATGGAACTTTAAGATAAGATGATCAAGTACATAAAGCAAACTTTAAGCTTAAGTTGATTATGAATATCATATGAGGATATTACATATATGACAAGGTCATTGGACTAAAAGGCTATTTATAAAGCTTACATAATACGGTATATAATCAAAAGTGCAGTCTCAACTCTTTAGTGGTATGACTCTAAGATTAGTAACTATGTGATTAATTATTTGATATAGAATAGTTAATACATAGATTATTGGAGACTAATTATAGATGTTCAATTGGTCCCTTCACTAGCTCAACATAATTCCTTAATGGATAGTTATTAACCGAATACCCTTAGTCGGATGATTCTTAATATGGTGAAGTGGTGTGCCGAATATGCTCGTTTTAGGGGTATAGGCATTTTCTTCAGTAAATAAATTTAAGATAATTTTTTGGTTTTATTTATTTAGAATGTATAGTTAATTTGATTAAATATTTATTTGGACAAGAATTAGTAATTTAAATTAATTATATTTATCTTCTGATAAATATAGGAATTAATTAAATAGATATGGGAAAATTAATTATTTATATAATTAATTTGACATCTATAAAGTCTTGTTTAACTATTTATTTGAAAATTTAATATGAATAATATTCTAAATAAATTGAGAAAATTATTTTATTTATTTATTTTGGTTTGTGATTAAAATTAGTTATTTTGCTATAGTTAATTTTATTTTGGTAATTAATACATAATTATTCTATTCGAATAAAATTGTCATGATTTTATTTTGAATTAGAATTGGAATTATGGAAAATTATCATGCTAAATAAAAATAACGGTTTAATCATAATTAATTAGTATTCAGATTAAACGGCTTAAAAAATTGGGCCAAAATAATGCTTAGATACATTAGGGCTTAGCCAAACTTAAGATATAATTCCCAACTACGATTGGCAGCAACAACGATATTAGGGAGTAGGTAAAATAATAATTTTAATTAAAAATTAAAATTAGGGCTATCTTGTTACCTAATATAAATATGAGGCAAGTGCCTACGGTTTAATATTAGACTTTGGCGCCACAATACATCTCGTGATTCTAAACTATTGGCACAAAATGGTCATAAAAGAGAATCAATCTATACAAATCCAAAATAGATCCAGACAAAGAGTGCACACACACTCTACCATCCGAGAATTGGAGAATAGTGGAGAAGGCTAGTTGGTTAAAGCTTTCACATGGATCTAAGAATTCTTGGATGAGATTTGCAAATCTGCAACTCAAATACTTAATTATGATAG
Source organism: Adansonia gregorii (assembly GCA_038382025.1). Taxonomy (NCBI): domain Eukaryota; kingdom Viridiplantae; phylum Streptophyta; class Magnoliopsida; order Malvales; family Malvaceae; genus Adansonia; species Adansonia gregorii. The sequence continues at coordinate 24,055 of JBBYHO010440589.1, forward strand.
TTTTATTATGTATGATAACACAATCTAGTATAATTCGGTTTAGAAATTTTTTAAATTCATTGCACATTTAATCTATTTTTTCTAATAAAACAACCATACCATAAGCATCCATCTATTGTAAACTCGTTCATGGTGAATTAAAGTATTACACTCCTTATATGAGATGACCTTGTGTCACAAGTCTAAGGATCACTTGCATTACTGACATATGAGAGTATTTTCATAGACACTTGAGTGAAATACCAAATAAAACTCTCATGGCAAGTCAAGTTCAGTTAACTAGTTACCACAACAAGCACCCCCATGTTATCCCCAATTATCTCTATGCTTCAATTTATGAGATAAGTTGCATGCATCAAATGCATGGAGGCCTAACATATGCCAATCTTTATGTATTACCAATGCCCTTTCTTGACAATACGATAATCAAGAACCTTTTAGAAACATGGCTTCAATGCATAAGGATCCTATAATTGTAACTCATTACAATTACTTTGCAAGACCAATATGTTTCATGGGCTTTATCTTTGTAAGATATTTATAACAATTATTTAAAAGAAAGCTTATGGATAAAGAAATACCTCATCAACATTAACAAAATATAATGTTTGTTTCCATGAAATCATTAAATGCTAATGCCATACAAGCCACAAAGATTGGCTTGCAAGGCTCACACTACCAACTACATTGGTCATGTTCGATAAACTTGGTTTGATTCAGCTAGTTTTGGAAATTTTTGATTATTTTGTTTGACTTAAATGTGTTTGTTTGGTAGGTTTATGATTTTATATTTTACTAACTGAATTAATTGAAAAAATCAATAAATAAATATTAAAAATAAATAAATATATGTGTTTATTTATATTACCTTACTCGATTATCGTGCCCAACATCCATTTAACATAAAGATACGTTTGCACCAAATTTAAGAAAATCCCTAGCCATAAAAATTTGTATATTTTTTTTAGCCTTGTGTTTTTAAGCTCACTGTATCTCTTCCTCAACCTTTAACCCTCTTCCTTTCTAGTTTAGTCTCTACATCTGAGCTTCTCTAAACTCTTTATTTCTCTTTGCCTTTATGCTTTTCTTTCATCCATCCACTGCTGCTCTTTTTTCATTCTCTCACTAAGGTCATTTAACACTCAACACACATATCTTGTTCTTTTTTCACACTAGCTCTTTAAGCTCTCAACCTCCCTCTACTCTTTATACTATCTTTTGAATAGTGCACTAAAATTAAGAGTTTCGATAGTTGAACTAAAGTGGAGTGGAAAACAATAACTTTTATCTTTCTTTTTTT
>JBBYHO010440810.1:0-25353 GCA_038382025.1 Adansonia gregorii
GATTATTATGTGAATTCATGATTATCCCATTTGACAAATGAACATTGATTCTAAAAAATGGTGCGAAGTGAAGTTTTTCTTATGAAACTAGACATCAACTCATTTATGCCAACAAGGAGAATGAAATTATGGCGCCTAATCATGAAAAGAAAAGAGATTATCACATGAATCCATGATAATCCTAATCAACAAATGAACTTGGATTCAAAAAAATGGCGGGAATAAAAGTTTTTCTTATGAAACCAAAGCGTCAATTCATTTATCCTAACAAGTAGAATAAGTTTGTGGTGCCCAATCACTAAAAGAAAGGGAATTATTATGTGAATCCATGATTATCCCAGTTGAAAGACGAACATTAATTCCAAATCTAGTAGAAATAGAAGTTTTTCTTTCAAAACCAAAGCATTAGTATCATTTATCCTAATGAGAAGAATGTGTTTATGGTGCCCAATCATGAAAAGGAAGAAGATTATTACGCGAATCCATGTTTATCCCAATTGACAGATAAACTTTGATTCTAGAAATAATGGGAAGTAAAGTTTTTCTTATGAAGCCAAGGCATCAATTCATTTATCCCAGTAAGAAGAATGCGTTCATGGTGCCCAATAAAGAAAAGAAAGGAGATTTTTACGTGAATCTATTTTCACCACATTTGATAAACAAATTTTGATTCTAAAAAATGATGGGAAGCGAAGTTTTTCCTATGAAGCCAAAGCATCACAATTATTTATTCCGATGAGGAGAATGTGTTTATAGTGCCCATTCACAAAAAAAAGGAGATTATTACATAAATCCATGATTATCCCAATTGACATATGAACTTTGATTCTAAAAATTGGTGCAAAGTGAAGTTTTTCTTATGAAACCAAACATCAACTCATTTATCCCAATAAGGAGAATGAAATTATGGTGCCCAATCTTGAAAAGAAAGGAGATTACCATGTTAATCCATGATTATCCTAATCGATAAATGAACTTTGATTCTAAAAAATGACGAGAATTAAAGCTTTTCTTATGAAACCAAAGCATCAATTCATTTATCCCAATAAAGAGAATGTGTTTATGGTGCCCATTCATGAAAAGAAAAAAGATTATTATGTGAAACCAAGATTATCCCAATTGATAAATGAACTTTGATTCTAAAAAATGGTTCGAAGTGAAGTTTTTCTTATGAAACCAATGCACCAATTCATTTACCCAAGAAGAAGAATGAATTGTTGGCGTGCAATCAATAAAAGAAATGAAATTTTACGTATATCCATGTTGTCCCAATTAACAAATGAACTTTGATTCTAAAAAATGGTAGGAAATAAAGTTTTTCTTATGAAACCAAAGCATCATTTGGTTTACCCAAATAAGGAGAATGCATTTATGGTGCCCAATCATGAAAAGAAATAAGATTATTACGTGAATCTGAGTTTATCACATTTGATAGATGAACTTTGATTCTAAAAAATGGTGGGAAGTGAAGTTTTTCTTATGAAATGAAAGAATCAACTTATTTATCCCAATGAGGAGAATCAATTTATGGTGACCAATTATTAAAAGAAAGGGGATTATTATGTGAATCCGTGATTATCCCAACTGAAAGATGAACATTAACTCTAAATTTCATAGAAAGAGAAGTTTTTCATTCAAAATCGAAGCATCAGTATCATTTATCCCATTGAGGAGAATATGTTTATGGTGCCCAATCATGAAAAGAAAGAAGATTATCACATGAATCCCTGATTATCCCAATCGGCTGACAAACTTTGATTCTAAAAAATGGTGGGAAGTGAAGTTTTTCTTATGAAACCAAAGCATCAATTCATTTACCCAATAAGGAGAATGAATTTATGGCACGCAATCTTTAAAGGAAACGAGATTATTACATGAATTCATGATTATCCTATTGACAAAGAACTTTGATTCTAAAAAATGGTGGGAAGTGAAGTTTTTCTTATGAAACCAAAGCATCAATTAGTTCATCCCAATAAAGAGAATGCGTTTATGCTACCCAGTCATGAAAAGAAAGGTGATTATTATGTGAATCCGTGTTTACCATATTTGATAAATGAACTTTGATTCTAAAAATAGGGGAAGTGACATTTTTCTTATAAAATGAAAGCATCAATTCATTTATCCCAATGAGTAGAATGAATTTGTGGTGCCTAATCATTAAAAAAAGATATTATTATGTGAATCCATGAATATCCCAATTGAAAGATGGACATTAATTCTAAATTTGGTAGAAAGAGAAGTTTTTCTTTCGAAATCAGAGCATCAATATCATTTATGCCAAGGAGGAGAATCTGTTTACAGTGCCCAACCATGAAAAGGGAGAAGATTATTATATGACTCTATGTTTATCCCAATTGGTAGATGAACTTTTATTCTAGAAATGGTGAGAACTCAAGTTCTTCGTATGAAACCAAGGCATCAATTCATTTATGCCAATAAGGAGAATGCGTTCATGGTGCCTAATCAAGAAAAGAAAAGAGATTTTTTTGTGAATCTATGTTTACCACATTTGATAAACAAATTTTGATTCTAGAATATTATAGGAAGTGAAGTTTTTCTTATGAAGCCAAAGCATCAAAATCATTTATCCCAATGAGGAGAATGTGTTTATGGTGCCCATTCATGAAAAAAAAGGAGATTATTGCATGAATCCATGATTATCCCAATTGACAAATGAACTTTGATTCTAAAAAATGGTCAAAGTGAAGTTTTTCTTATGAAACCAAAACATTAACTTATTTATCCCAATGAGGAGAATGAAAATATGGTGCCCAATCATGAAAAGAATGGAGATTATTATGTGAATCCATGTTTATCCCAATTGGAAGACGAACATTAATTCAATAATTGGTACAAAGAGAAGTTTTTCTTATGAAACCAAAGCATTAACTAATTTATCCTAGTGAGAAGAATGAAATTATGGTGCCCAATCATGAAGAAAAAGGAGATTATCACATGAATCCATGATTATCCCAATCGACAAATGAGCTTTGATTCTAAAAAATAGTGGGAGGTGAACATTTTCTTATGAAATGAAAGCATCAATTCATTTTTCCCAACAAGTGGAATGAATTTATGCGGCCCAATCATTAAAAAAAGGATATTATTGCATGAATCTGTGATTATCCCAATTGAAAGATGAACATTAATTCCAAATTTGGTAGAAAGGGAGGTTTTTCTTTTGAAACCAAAGCATCAATATCATTTACCCCAATGAGGAGAATCTGTTTATGGCGCCCAACCATGAAAGGAAGAAGATTATTATGCGACTCTATGTTTATCCCAATTGACAGATGAATTTTGATTCTAGAAATGGTGGGAAGTAAAGTTTTTCTTGTGAAACTACGGCATCAATTCATTTATCCCAGGAAGGAAAATGCGTTCATGGAGTCCAATAAAGAAAAGAAAGGAGATTATTACGTGAATCTATGTTTACCTTATTCGATAGATAAATTTTGATTCTAAAAAAATGGTGTGAAGTGAAGTTTTTCTTATGAAGCCAACGTATCAATATCATTTATCCCAATGAGGAGAATGTGTTTATTGTGCCCATTCATGAAAAGAAAGGAAATTATTACGTGAATCCATGATTATCCCAATTGACAAATGAATTTTGATTCCAAAAAATGGTTTGAGTGGAGATTTTCTTATTAAACCAAAGCATCAACTCATTTATCCCAATGAGAAGAATGAAATTATGGTGCCCAATCATTAAAATAATGGATATTATTATGTGAATCCATGATTACCCTAGTTCAAAGACAAACATTAATTGAAAAATTAGTAGAAAGAGAAGTTTCTCTTATGAAATCAAAGCATCAAGAACATTTATCCAAATGATGAGAATGAATTTGTGGCACGTAATCATTAAAAGAAATAGGATTATTACATGAATCCATGATTTTCCCAATTGACAAATGAACTTTTATTCTAAAAAATGGTGGGAAGTGAAGTTTTTCTTATGACTCCCAAGCATCAATTGGTTTATCCCAATAGGGAGAATGCATTTAGGGCACCAAATCATGAGAAGAAAGAAGATTATTACATGAATTCGTGTTTACCACAATTGATAGACAAATTATGATTCCAAAAAATGGTGGGAAGTGAACTTTTTATTATGAAATGAAAGCATCAATTCATTTATCTCAACGAGTAGAATGCGTGAATCCATGTTTATCCCAATTGACAGATGAACTTTGAATCTAGAAATGGTGGGAAGTGAAGTTTTTCTTCTAAAACCAAAGCATCAACTCATTTATCCCAATGAGGAGAATAAAATTATGGTGCCCAATCATTAAAAGAATGGAGATTATTAAGCGAATCCATGTTTATCCCAATTGAAAGACAAACATTAATTCAAAAATTGGTAGAAAGAGAAGTTTTTCTTATGAAACCAAAGCATTAATACCATTTATCTCAATGAGGAGAATGTGCTTATGGTGCCCAACCATGAAAGGAAAAGAGACTATCACGTGAATCCATGATTATCCCAATCGGTAAATGAACTTCTAATGTAAAAACTGGTGGGAAGAGAAGCTTTTCTTATAAAACCAAAGCATGAATTCATATATGCAATGCGAAAAACAAATTTGTGGCACGCAATCATTAAAAGAAACGAGACTATTACGTGAATCCATGATTATCCCAATTGACAATCGAACTTTGATTCTAAAAAATGGTGGGTAATAAAGTTTTTCTTTTGAAACCAAAGCATCAATAAGTTTATCCTAGTAAGCAGAATGCGTTCATGGTGCCCAATTGGAGATTATCACGTGAATCTATGTTTACCACATTTGATAGACAAATTTTGATTCTAAAAAATGGTGGGAAGTGAAATTTCTCTTAAGACACCAAAGCATCAATATCGTTGATCCCAATGAGGAGAATGTGTTTATGGTGCCCATTCATGAAAAGAAATGAGATATTACGTGAATCCATGTTTATCGCAATTGACAAATGAACTTTGATTCCAAAAACTGGTGTGAAGTGAAGTTGTTCTTATGAAACCCAAGCATCAACTCATTTATTCCAATGAGGAGAATGAAATTATGGTGCCCAATTATTAAAAGATTGGAGATTATTATGTGAATTCATATTTATCCCAGTTGAAAGATGAACATTAATTCAAAAATTGGTAGAAAAAGAAGTTTTTTTCATGAAACAAAAGCATCAAGACCATTTATCCCAAGGAGGAGAATGTGTTTATGGTGCGCAATCATGAAAAGAAAGGAGATTATCGCGTGAATTCATGATTATCCCGATCAGCAAATAAACTTTCGCCCTAAAAAATGATGGGAAGTGAAGTTTTTCTTATGAAACCAAAGAATTAATTCATTCATCCCAGTAAGGAGAATGGGTTTGTGGTGCCAATCATGAAAAGAAATGAGACTATTATGTGAATCCGTATTTACCACATTTGATAGACAAACTTTGATTTTGAAAAATGATGGGAAGTGAAGTTTTTCTTATAAAACGAAAGCATCAATTCATTTATCCCAATGAGTAGAATGAACTTGCAGTGCCCAATCTTTAAAAGAAAGGAGATTATTATGTGAATCCGTCGTTATCCCAATTGAAAGACGAACATTAATTCCAAATTTGGCAGAAAGAGAAGTTTTTTTTCGAAACCAAAACATCAATATCATTTATCCTAATGACGAGAATGTGTTTATAGTGCCCAATCATGAAAAGGAAGAAGATTATTACGCGAATCCATATTTATCTTTATTAACAGATGAACATTGATTCCAAAAATTAGTGGGAAGTAAAGTTTTGCTTACGAAACCAAAGCACCAATTCATTTACCCAATAAGGAGAATGAATTAGTGGCGCATAATCATTAAAAGAAACAAGATTATTACATGAATCCATGATTATCCCGATTGACAAACAAACTTTGATTCTAGAAAAAAGTGGGAAGTGAGATTTTTCTTATGAAACCAAAGCATCAATTCATTTATCCCAGTAAGAAGAATGCGTTTATGGTGCCCAATCATGAAAAGAAAGGAGATTATTATATGAATCCGTGTTTACCACATTTAATAAATAAACTTTGATCTTAAAAATTTATGGGAGGTGAAGTTTTTCTTACAAAACGAAAGCATCAATTTATTTATCCCAATGAGTAGAATGAACTTGTGGCGCCCAATCATTTAAAGAAAGGAGATTATTATGTGAATCCGTGATTATCTAAACTGAAAAATAAAAATTAATTCAAAATTTAGTAGAAAGAGAAGTTTTTCTTTCAAAACCAAAGCATCAATATCAATTATCCCTATGAGCAAAATGTGTTTATGGTGCCCAATCATGAAAAGGAAAAAGATTACTATGCGAATCTGTGTTTATCTCAACTGACAGATGAACTTTGATTATAGAAATGATGGGAAGTAAAGTTTTCCTTATGAAACCAAGGCATCAATTCATTTATCCCAGTAAAGAGAATGCGTTCAGGGTGCCCAATCAAGAAAAGAAAGGAGATTATCACGTGAATTTATGTTTACCACATTTGATAAACAAATTTTGACTCTAAAAAAGGGTAGGAAGTGAAGTTTTTTCTTATGACACCAAAGCATCAATATCATTTATCCCAATGAGGAGAATGTGTTTATGGTGCCCATTCATGAAGAGAAAGGAGATTATTATGTGAATCCATGATTATTCCAATTGACAAATGAAGTTTAATTCTAGAAAATGGTGGGAAGTGAAGTTTTTCTTATGAAACCAAAGTATTAATTCATTTATCCCAATAAGGAGAATGCGTTTATGGTGCCCAATCATGGAAATAAAGGAGATTATTATGTGATTCCATGTTTACCACATTTGATAGATGAACTTTGATTCTAAAAAATGGTGGAAAGTAAAGTTTTTCTTATGAAACCAAAGCAGCAACTCATTTATCCCAAAGAGGTGAATGAAATTATGGTGCCTAATCATTGTAAGAATAGAGATTATTATGTGAATCCATGTTTATCCTAGTTGCAAGACGAACGTTAATTCAGAAATTGGTAGAAAGAGAACTTTTTCTTATGAAACAAAAGCATCAATACCATTTATCCTAATGAGAAAAATATGTTTATGATGCCCAATCATGAAAAGAAAGGAAGTTATCACATGAATCCATGATTATCCCAACCGACAAATAAACTTTGATCTAAAAAACAGTGGGAAGTGAAGTTTTTCTTATGAAATCAAAGCATCAATTCATTTACCTAATAAGGAGAATTGATTTATGGTGCGCAATCATTAGAAGAAACGAGATTATTACGTGAATCCTTGATTATCCCAATTGACAAATAAACTTTGATTCTAAAAAATGGTGGGAAGTGTAGTTTTTTCGATAAAAGCAAAGTATCAATTCGTTTATCCCAATAAGGAAAATACATTTATGCTACCCGATCATGAGAAGAGAGGTGATTATTACATGAATCTGTGTTTACCACATTTGAAAGACGAACATTGATTCTAAAAATGGTGGGAAGTGAAGTTTTTCTTATGAAACCAAAGCATCAATTCATTTATCCCAACAAGTAGAATGAATTCGTGATGCCCAATCATTAAAAGAAAGGAGATTATTATTTGAATCCACGATTATCTCAATTGAAAAATGAACATTGATTCTAAATTTGGTAGAAAGAGAAGTTGTTCTTTCGAAACGAAAGCATCAATATCATTTATCCCAATGAGTAGAATGTGTTTATTGTGACCAATCATGAAAAGGAAAGAGATTATTGTGGGAATCCATGTTTATCCCAATTGACAGACGAACTTTGAATCTAGAAATGGTAAGAACTGAAGTTTTTCTTGTGAAACCAAAGCATCAACTCATTTATCCCAATGAGGAAAATAAAATTATGGTGCCTAATCATTAAAAGAATGGAGATTATTAAGTGAATCCATGTTTATCCCAATTGAAAGATGAACATTAATTCAAAAATTGGTAGAAAGAAAAGTTTTTCTTATGAAACCAAAGCATTAATACCATTTATCTTAATGAGAAGAATGTACTTATGGTGCCCAATCATGAAAGGAAAGGAGATTATCACATGAATCCATGATTATCCCAATTGGCAAATGAACTTTTATTATAAAAATTGGTGGGAAGTGAAGTTTTTCTTATGAAACCAAAGCATCAGTTCATTTACGTAATACGGAGAATGAATTTATGGCGCACAATCATTAAAGAAATGAGACTATTACGTGAATCCATGATTATCCCAATGGACAATCGAACATTGATTCTAAAAATGGTGGGTAATGAAGTTTTTCTTATGAAACCAAAGCAACAATAGGTTTATCCCAGTAAGCAGAATGCGTTCATGGTGCCCAATTAAGAAAAAAAAAGAGATTATCACGTGAATCTATGTTTACCACATTTGATAGATAAATTTTGATTCTAAAAAATGGTGGGAAGTGAAATTTCTCTTATGACACCAAAGCATCAATATCATTTATCCCAATGAGGAGAATGTGCTTATGGTGCCCATTCATGAAAAGAAATGAGATTATTACATGAATCCATGATTATCGCAATTGACAAATGAACTTTGATTCCAAAAACTAGTGTGAAGTGAAGTTTTTCTTATGAAACCCAAGCATCAACTCATTTATCCTAATGAGGAGAATGAAATTACGGTGCCCAATTATTAAAAGAATGGAGATTATTATGTGAATCCAAATTTATCCCAGTTGAAAGACGAACATTAATTCAAAAATTGGTAGAAAGAGAAGTTTTTCTCATGAAATGAAAGCATCAAGACCATTTATCCCAAGGAGGAGAATGTGTTTATGGTGCCAAATAATGAAAAGAAAGGAAATTATCACGTGAATCCATGATTATCCCTAGTGGCAAATAAACTTTTGTTCTAAAAAATAGTGGGAAGTAAAGTTTTTCTTACGAAACCAAAGCATCAATTCATTTATCCTAGTAAGGAGAATAGGTTTATGGTGCCAATCAAGAAAAGAAAGAAGATTATTATGTGAATCCATGTTCACCACATTTGATAGATGAATTTTGATTTTAGAAAATGGTGGGAAATAAGTTTTTCTTATAAAACGAAAGCATTAATTCATTTATCCCAATGAATAGAATGAACTTGCAGTGCCCAATCTTTAAAAGAAAGGAGATTATTATATGAATCCATGATTATCTTAATAGAAAGATGAACATTAATTCCAAATTTGGCAGAAAAGAAAGTTTTTATTTTGAAACCAAAGCATCAATATCATTTATCCCAATAACCAGAATGTGTTTATGGTGCCTAATCATAAAAATGAAGAAGATTATTACGCGAATCTATGTTTATCTTAAATTGACAGACGAACATTGATTCCAGAAATGGTGGGAAGTAAAGTTTTCCTTATGAAACCAAGGCATCAATTCATTTATCCCGGTAAAGAGAATGCGTTCTTGGTGCCTAATAAAGAAGAGAACAGAGATTGTTATGTGAATATATGTTTACCAAATTTGATAGACAAATTTTGATTCTAAAAAATGGTGGGAATTGAATTTTTTCTTATGAAGCCAAAGCATCAATATCTTTTATTCCAATGAGGGGACTGTGTTTATGGTACCAGCCTATTCATGAAAGGAAAGGAGATTATTACATGAATCTATGATTATCCAAATTGACAAATGAACTTTAATTCTAAAAAATAATGTGAAGTGAAGTTTTTCTTATGAAACCAAAGCATAACTCATTTTTTCCAATAAGGACAATAAAATTATGGTGCCCAATCATTAAAAGAATGGAGATTATTATGTGAATTCATGTTTATCCCAATTGAAAGATGAACCTTAATTCAAAAGTTGGTAGAAAGAGAGTTTTTCTTATGAAACCAAGCCATTAATACCATTTACCCCAGTGAAGAGAATGGGTTTATGATGCCTAATCATGAAAAAAAAAGAGATTATCATGTGAATCCATGATTATCCTAATCGATAAATGAACTTTGATTCTAAAAATAGTGGGAAGGGAGGTTTTTCTTATGAAAGCAAAGCATCAATTCATTTACCCAAAGAGGAGAATGAATTAGTGGTGCACAATTATTAAAAATAACAAGATTATTACGTGAATCCATGATTATCCCAATTAACAAACGAATTTTGATTCTAGAAAATGGTGGGAAGTGAAGTTTTTCTTATAAAACCAAAGCATTATTTCATTTATCATAAAAAGCAAAATGCATTTATGGTGCCCATTCATGAAAAGAAATGAGATTATTACATGAATCTAGGTTTAACACATTTGATAGATGAACTTTGATTCTAAAAATTGGTGGGAACTGAAGTTTTTCTTATGAAACCAAAGCATCAACTCATTTATCCCAAAGAGGAGTATGAAATTATGGTGCCCAACCATTGAAAGAATGGAGATTATTATGTGAACCCATGTTTATCCTTGTTGTAAGACGAACGTTAATTTAGAATTTGGTAGAAAGAGAAGTTTTTCTTATGAAACCAAAGCATCAATACCATTTATCCTAATGAGGAAAATGTGTTTATGGTGCCCAATCATGAAAAGAAGGGAAATTATCATGTGAATCCATGATTATCCTAATCAAAAAATGAACTTTGGTTTTAAAAAATGGTAGGAAGTGAAGTTTTTCTTATAAAACCAAAGCATTAATTCATTTACCCAATAAGGAGAACTAATTTATGGTGCCTAATCATTAAAATAAAAGAGATTATTACGTGAATCCTTGATTATCCCAATTGATAAACGAACTTTGATTCTAAAAAATGGTGGGAAGTAAGGTTTTTCTTATGAAAGCAAAGTATCAATTCATCTATCCTAATAAAGAGAATGCATTTATGGCAACCAATCAGGAACAGAGAGGAGATTATTACACGAATCTGTGTTTACCACATTTAAAAGATGGACATTGATTCTAAAAAATGGTGGGAAGTGATTTTTTCTTATGAAACGAAAGCATCAATTCATTTATCCCAACAAGTAGAATGAACTTATGATGCCTAATCTTTAAAGAAAGGAGATTATTATGTGAATCCGAGATTATCCCAATTCAAAAATGAATATTAGTTCCAAATTTGGTAGAAAAAAAATTTTCGCTTCAAACCCAAAGCATCAATATCATTTATCCCAATGAGGAGAATATGTTTATGGTGCCCAATCATGAAAATGAAGAAGATTATTATGAAAATCCATGATCCCAATTGACAAATGACCTTTGATTCTAGAAATGGTGGGAACTAAAATTTTCCTTTTGAAACCAAGGCATCAATTCGTTTATCCCGGTAAGGAGAATGCATTCATGGTGCCCAATCAAGAAAAGAAAGGAGTTTATCACTTGAATCTATGTTTACAATATTTGATGTGGAAAGTGAAGTTTTTCTTATGACACCAAAGCATTAATATCGTTTATCCCAATGAGAAGAATGTGTTTATGGTGACCATTCATGAAAAGAAAGGAGATTATTATGTGAATCCATGATTATCCTAATGGATAAATTAACTTTGATTCTAAAAAATGGTGCAAAGTGAAGTTTTTCTTATGAAACCAAAGCATAACTCATGTATTCCAATAAGTAGAATAAAATTATGGTGCTCAATCATTAAGAAAATAGAGATTATTATGTGAATCCATGTTTGTCCCAGTTGAAAGATGAACCTTAATTCAAAGATTAGTAGAAAGAGAAGGTTTTCTTATGAAACCAAGCCATCAATACCATTTATCCCAATGAGGAGAATGGGTTTATGATGCCTAATCATGAATAGAAAGGAGATCATCATGTGAATCTATGATTATCCTAATCGACAAATGAACTTTGGTTCTAAAATATGGTGGGAAGGGAAGTTTCTCTTATGAAAGCAAAGCATCAATTCATTTACCCAAAGAAGAGAATGAATAAGCGACGCGCAGTCATTAAAAGAAACAGGATTTTTATGTGAATCCATGATTATCCCAATTAACAAACGAACTTTGATTCCAGAAAATGGTGGAAAGTGAAGTTTTTCTTACGAAACCAAAGCATTAATTCATTTATCACAAAAACGATAATGCGTTTATGGTGCCTAATCATGAAAAGAAAGGAGATTATTGCATGAATTCAGGTTTAACACATTCGATAGATGAACTTTGATTCTAAAAATTGGTGAGAAATGAAGTTTTTTTTATGAAACCAAAGCATCAACTCATTTATCCCAAAGAGGAGAATGAAATTATGGTGCCCAATCATTGAAAGAATGGAGATTATTATGTGAATCCATGTTTATCCTAGTTATAAGACGAATGTTAATTCAGAATTTGGTAGAAAGAGAAGTTTTTCTTATGAAACCAAAGCATCAATACCATTTATCCTAATTAGGAAAATGTGTTTATGGTGCCCAATCATGAAAAGAAAGGAAATTATCATGTGAATCCGTGATTATCCTTATCGAAAAATGAATTTTGATTCTAAAAAAAGCTGGGAAGTAAAGTTTTTCTTATGAAACCAAAGCATCAATTCATTTACCCAATAAGGAGAACTAATTTATGGCGTGCAATGATTAAAATAAACGAGAGTATTACGTGAATCCTTGATTGTCCCAATTGACAAACGAACTTTGATTCTAAAAAATGGTAGGAAGTGAGGTTTTTCTTATGAAAGCAAAGTATTAATTCATTTATCCCAATAAGGAGAATGCATTTATGGCACCCAATCATGAAAAGATAGGAGATTATTACGTGAATCCTTGTTTACCACATTTGATAGACGAACATTGATTCTAAAAAATGGTGGGAAATGATTTTTTCTTTTGAAATGAAAGCATCAATTCATTTATCGTAACGAGTAGAATGAACTTACGGTGCCCAATCTTTAAAGAAGGGAGATTATTATGTGAATCCGTGATTATCCCAATTGAAAGGTGAACATTAATTCCAAATTTGATAGAAAGAGAAGTTTTTTCGTCGAAACCAAAGCACCAATATCATTTATCCTAATCAGAATAATGTGTTTATGGCGCCCAATCATGAAAAGGAAAAAGATTATTATGCAAATCCATGTTTATACCAATTAACAAATGAACTTTGATTCTAGAAATGGTGGGAATTAAAGTTTTCCTTATGAAACCAAGGCATCAATTCATTTATCCCAGTAAGGAGAATGCATTCATGGTGCCCAATCGAGAAAAGAAAGGAGTTTATCACATGAATCTATATTTACCACATTTGATAGATAAATTTTGATTCTAAAAAATGGTGGAAAGTGAAGTTTTTCGTACGACACCAAAGCATTAATACCATTTATCTCAATAAGGAGAATGTGCTTATGGTGCCCAATCATGAAAGAAAAGGAGATTATCATGTGAATCCATGATTATCTCAATCGACAAATGAGCTTTTATTGTAAAAATTGGTGGGAAGTGAAGTTTTTCTTATGAAACCAAAGCATCAATTCATTTATGCAATGCAGAGAACGAATTTTCGGCATGCAATCATTAAAAAAAATGAGACTATTACGTGAATCCATGATTATCCCAATTGACAATTAAACTTTGATTCTAAAAAATGGAGGGTAATGAAGTTTTGTTATGAAACCAAAGCATCAATAGGTTTATCCTAGTAAGCAGAATGCGTTAATGGTGCCCAATCAAGAAAAGAAAGGAGATTATCATGTGAATCTGCGTTTACCACATTTGATAGACAAATTTTGATTCTAAAAAATGGTGGGAAGTAAAATTTTTCATATGACACCAAAGCATCAATATCAGAATGTGTTTATGGTGCCCATTCATAAAAAGAAAAGAGATTATTATGTGAATCCATGTTTATCCCAGTTAAAAGACTAACATTAATTCGAAAATTGTTAGAAAGAGAAGTTTTTATCTTGATATGAAAGCATCAATACCATTTAACCCAAGAACGAGAGTGTGTTTATGGTGCCCAATCATGAAAAGAAAAGAGATTATCACGTGAATCTATGATTATCCTGATCGGCAAATAAACTTTGGTTCTAAAAAATGGTGGGAAAAGAAGTTTATCTTATGAAACCAAAGCATCAATTCATTTACCCAGTAAGGAGAATGGGTTGATGGTACCCAATCATGAAAAGAAAGGAGATTATTACGTGAATCTGTGTTCACCACAGTTGATAGATGAACTTTGATTTTAAAAAATGGTGGGAAGTGAAGTTTTTCTTATAAAACGAAAGCATCAATTCATTTATCCTAATGAGTAGAATGAACTTACAGTGCCCAATCTTTAAAAGAAAAGAGATTATTATGTGAATCCATGATTATCCCAATTCAAAGACGAACATTAATTCCAAATTTTGTAGAAAGAAAAGTTTTCAAAAACTAAAACATCAATATCATTTATCCCAATGACGAGAATGTGTTTATGGTGCCTAATCATGAAAAAGAAGAAGATTATTTCATGAATCCATGTTTATCTCAACTGACAGATGAACATTGATTCTAGAAATGGTGGGAAGTAAAGTTTTTCTTATGAAACGAAGGCATCAACTCATTTATCCTAGTAAGGAGAATGCGTTCATTGTGCCTAATAAAGAAAAGAACAGAGATTGTTACATGATTTTATGTTTACCACATTTGATAAACAAATTTTGATTCCAAAAAATGGAGGGAATTAAAGTTTTTCTTATGAAGCCAAAGCATCAATATCTTTTACCCAATGAGGGGACTGTGTTTATGGTGCCCATTAATGAAAAGAAAGGAGATTATTACGTGAATCTTTGATTATCCCAATTGACAAATGAACTTTAATTCTAAAAAATGGTACGAAGGGAAGTTTTTCTTATGAAACCAAAGCATAACTCATTTATTCTAATGAGGAGAATAAAATTATGGTGCCTAATCATTAAAAGAATGAAAATTATTATGTGAATCCATGTTTATCCTAGTTAAAAAATGAACTTTAATTCAAAAATTGGTAGAAAGAGAAGTTTTTTTTATGAAACCAAGCCATGAATACCATTTATCCCAAAGAGGAGAATGGGTTTATGATGCCTAATCATGAAAAAGAAAAGAGATTATCATGTGAATCCATGATTATCCCAATCGACAAATGAACTTTGATTCTAAAAAATGGTGGGAAGAGAAGTTTTTCTTATGAAAGCAAGGCATCAATTCATTTACCCAAAGAGAAGAATGAATTAGTGGCGCGTAATCATTAAAAGAAACAAGATTTTTATGTGAATCCATGATTATCCTAATTAACAAACAAATTTTGATTCCAGAAAATGGTGGAAAGTGAAGTTTTTCTTATGAAACCAAAACATTAATTCGTTTATCCCAAAAAGGAAAATGCATTTATGGTGCCTAATCATGAAAAGAAAGGAGATTATTACATGAATCTAGGTTTAACACATTTGATAGATGAACTTTGATTCTAAAAATTGGCGGGAAGTGAAGTTTTTCTTATGAAACCAAAGCATCGACTCATTTATCCCAAAGAGGAGAATGAAATTATTGTGGCCAATCATTGAAAGAATGGAGATTATTATGTGAATCCATGTTTATCCTTGTTGTAAGACGAATGTTAATTCAAAATTTGGTAGAAAGAGAAGTTTTTCTTATGAAACCAAGCCATCAATACCATTTATCCCAATGAGGAGAATGGGTTTATGATGCCTAATCATGAAAAGAAAGGAGATTATCATGTGAATCCATGATTATCCTAATGGACAAATGAACTCTGATTCTAAAAAATAGTGGGAAGGGAAGTTTTTCTTATGAAAGCAAAGTATCAATTCATTTACCCAAAAAGAAGAATGAATTGGTGGCATGCAATTATTAAAAGAAACAAGATTATTACGTGAATCCATGATTATCCCAATTAACAAATGAACTTTGATTCTAAAAAATGGTAGGAAGTAAAGTTTTTCTTATGAAACCAAAGCATTAATTCGTTTATCCCAAAAAAGAGAATGCATTTATGGTGCCCAACCATAAAAAGAAAGGAGATTATTACATGAATCCAGTTTAACACATTTGATAGACGAACTTTGATTCTAAAAATTAGTGGGAAGTGAAGTTTTTCTTAAACCAAAGCATCAACTCTTTTATCCCAAAGAGGGGAATGAAATTATGGTGCCCAATCATTGAAAGAATAGAGATTATTATGGGAATCCATATTTATCGTAGTTGTAAGATGAAAGTTAATTCAAAATTTGTAGAAAGAGAAGTTTTTCTTATGAAACCAAAGCATCAATACTATTTATCCTAATTAGGAAAATGTGTTTATGGTGCCTAATCATGAAAAGAAAGGAAATTACCATGTGAATCCATGATTATCCTAACCAAAAAATGAACTTTGATTCTAAAAAATGGTGGGAACTAAAGTTTTTCTATTGAAACCAAAGCATCAATTCATTTACCCAAGAAGCAGAACTAATTTATGGCATGCAATCAATAAAATAAATAAGATTATTACATGAATCCTTGATTATCCCAATTGACAAATAAACTTTGATTCTAAAATATGGTGGGAAGTGAGGTTTTTGTTATGAAAGCAAAGTATCAATTCATTTATCCCAATAAGGAGAATGCATTTATGGCACCCAATCATGAAAAGAGAGAAGATTATTACACGAATCTATGTTTACCACATTTGAAAGACGAACATTGATTCCAAAAAATGGTGGGAAGTGATTTTTTCTTATGAAATGAAAGCATCAATTCATTTATTCCAATGAGTAAAATGAACTTGAGGAGCCTAATCTTTAAAGAAAAAAGATTATTATGTGAATCCATGATTATCCCAATTTAAAAATGAACATTAATTCCAAATTTGATAGAAAGAAAAGTTTTTCCTTCGAAACCAAAGCATCAATATCATTTATCCCAATCAGGAGAATGTGTTATGGTGCCCAATCATGAAAAGGAAGAAGATTATTACGCAAATCCATGTTTATCCCAATTGACAAATGAACTTTGATTCTAGAAATGGTGGGAATTAAAGTTTTCCTTATGAAACCAAGGCATCAATTCGTTTATCCCAGTAAGGAGAATGCATTCATGATGCCCAATCAAGAAAAGAAAGGAGTTTATCACATGAATATATGTTCACCACATTTGATAGACAAATTTTGATTCTAAAAAATGGTAGAAAGTGAACTTTTTCTTATGACACCAAGGCATCATATCATTTATCCCAATGAGGAGAACGTGTTTATGGTGCCCATTCATGAAAGGAAATGAGATTATTATGTGAATCCATGATTATCCTAATTCATAAATGAACTTTGATTCTGGAAAATGGTGGGAAGTGATGTTTTTCTTATGAAACCAAAGCATTAATTCATTTATCCCAATAAAGGGTATGCGTTTATAGTGCCCAATCATGGAAAAAAAGAGATTATTACATGAATCCATGTTTACCACATTTGATAGATGAACTTTGATTCTAAAAAATGATGGGAAGTGAAGTTTTTCTTATGAAACCAAAGCATCAACTCATTTATCCGAAGAGAAGAATGAAATTATGGTGCCCAATCATTGAAAGAATAGAGCTTATTCTGTGAATCCATATTTATCCCAAATGAAAGATGAACGTTAATTCAAAAATTTGTAGAAAGAGAAGTTTTTCTTATGAAACCAAGCCATGAATACCATTTATCCCAATGAGGAGAATGGGTTTATGATACCCAATCATGAAGAAAAAGAGATTATCATATGAATCCATGATTATTCCAATCGACAAATGAACTTTGATTCTAAAAAATGGTGGGAAGGGAATTTTTTTATAAAACCAAAGCATCAATTCATTTACCCAAAAAGGAGAATGAATTAGTGGCATGCAATCATTAAAAGAAACAAGATTATTATGTGAATCAATGATTATCCCAATTGACAACGAGCTTTGATTCTAAAAAATGGTGGGAAGTGAAGTTTTTTTTATGAAACCAAAGCATTAATTCGTTTATCCCAAAAAAGAGAATGCGTTTATGGTGCCCAATCATGGAAAGAAAGGAGATTATTACATGAATCCATTTTTACCACATTTGATAGATGAACTTTGATTCTAAAAAATGGTAGGAAGCAAAGTTTTTCGGATGAAACCAAAGCATCAACTCATTTATCCTAAAGAGGAGAATAAAATTATGATGCCTAATCATTGAAAGGATGGAGATTATTTTATGTATCCAAGTTTATCGAAGTTGCAAGACAAACGTTAATTCAGAAATTGGTAGAAAGAGAAGTTTTTCTTATGAAACCAAAACATCAATACCATTTATCCCAATGAGGAAAATTTGTTTATGGTGCCCAATCATGAATAGAAAGGAGATTATTACGTGAATCCTTTATTATCCCAATTGGCAAATGAATGTTGATTCTAAAAATTAATGGGAAGTGAAGCTTTCCTTATGAAACCAAAGCAGCAATTCATTTACCTAATCAGGAGAATGAATTAGCGGCGCATAATCATTAAAAGAAATAAGATTATTATATGAATCCATGATTATCCCAATTGACAAATGAACTTTTGATTCTAGAAAATGGTGGGAAGTGAGGTTTTTCTTATGAAACCAAAGCATTAATTCTATTATCCCAATAAGGAGAATGCATTTAGAGTGCCCAATCATGGAAAGAAAGGAGATTATTACATGAATCCATATTTACCACATTTGATAGACGAACGTTGATTCTAAAAAGCGGTGGGAAGTGAAGTTTTTCTTATGAAACCAAAGCATCAACTCAATTATCCCAAGGAGGAGGATGAAATTATGGTGCCAAATCATTGAAAGAATGAAGATTATTTTGTGAATTCATGTTTATCCTAGTTGAAAGATGAACGTTAATTTAGAAATTGGTAGAAAGAGAAGTTTTTCTTATGAAACCAAAGCATCAATACCATATGTCCCAGTAAGAAGAATTTGTTTATGGTGCCCAATCATTAAATGAAAGGAGATTATTTTGTGAATCGATGATTATCCCGATTGGCAAATGAACTTTGATTCTAAAAGTTAGTGGGAAGTGAAGTTTTTCTTATGAAACTGCAGCACCAATTCATATACCCAATGAGGCAAATGAATTTATGGTCCACAATCATTAAAAGGAATGAGATTATTACGTGAATCCATGATTATCCTAATTCACAAATGAACTTTGATTCTAAAAAATGGTGTAAGGCAAAGTTCTTCTCATGAAAGCAAAGTATCAATTCGTTTATCCCAATAAGGATAATGCATTTGTGGTGCCCAATCATGAAAAGAAAGGAGATTATTATGTGAATCCGTGTTTACCACATTTGGTAAACGAATTTTGATTCTAAAAAATTATGGGAAGTGAAGTTTTTCTTACAAAATGAAAGCATCAATTCATTTATCCCAATAAGTTGAATGAACTTATAGTGCCCAATCATTTAAACAAAGGAGATTATTATGTGAATCCATGATTATCCAAACTGAACAATGAAAACAAATTCTAAATTTGGTAGAAAGAAAAGGTTTTCCTTCAAAACCAAAGCATCAATATCTTTAATCTCCATGAGCAGAATGTGTTTCTGGTGCCCAATCATGAAAAAGAAGAAGATTACTGCGCGAATTCATGTTTATCTCAATTGACAAATGAACTTTGATTCCAAAAAAGGTAGGAAGTAAAGTTTTCCTTATGAAACCAAGGCATCAATTCATTTATCCCAGTAAGGAGAATGCATTCGGGTGCCCAATCAAGACAAGAAAGGAGATTATCATGTGAATCTATGTTTACCACATTTGATAGACAAATTTTGATTCCAAAAAATAGTGGGAAGTGAAGTTTTTTCTTATGACACCAAACCATCAGTAGCATTTATCCCAACAAGGAGAATCTGTTTATGGTTCCCATTCATGTAAAGAAAGGAGATTATTATGTGAATCCATGATTATCCCAATTAACAAACAAGCTTTGATTCTAAAAAATGGTGGGAAGTGAATTTTTTCTTATGAAACCAAAGCATCAATTCATTTATTCCAATAAGGAGAATGCGTTTATGGTGCCTAATCATGGAAAGAAAAGAGACTATTACGTGAATCCATGTTTACCACATTTGATAGATAAACTTTGATTCTAAAAAAGGGTGGGAAGTGAAGTTTTTCTTATGAAACCAAAGCATCAACTCATTATCCCAAAGAGGAGAATGAAATTATGGTGCCTAATAATTAAAAGAATGGAGATTATTATGTGAATCCATTTTTATCCTAGTTGAAAGATGAACGTTAATTCAAAAATTGGTAGAAAAAGAAGTTTTTCTTGTGAAACCAAACCATGAAAACCAGTTATCCCAATGAGGAGAATGGGTTTATGATGCCCAGTCATGAAAAGAAAGGAGATTATCCTATGAATCCATGATTACTCCAATCAACAAACGAACTTTGATTCTAAAAAATGGTGGGAAGCGAATTTTTTTTATAAAACCAAAGCATCAATTCATTTGCCCAAGAAGGAGAATGAATTAATGGCACGCAATCCTTAAAAGAAATGAGATTATTACATGAATCAATGACTATCCCAATTGACAAACGAGCTTTGATTCCAGAAAATGGTAGGAAGTGAAATTTTTCTTATGAAACCAAAGCATTAATTTGTTTATCCTAATAAGCAGAATGCATTTATAGTGCCTAATGAAGGAAAGAAAAGAGATTATTACATGAATCCATGTTTATCACATTTGATAGATGAACTTTGATTCTAAAAAATGGTGGGAAGTGAAGTTTTTCTTATGAAACCAAAGCATCATCTCATTCATCCGAAAGAGGGGAATCAAATTATAGTGCCTAATCATTGAAAGAATGGAGATTATTATGTGAATCCATGTTTATCCAATTTGTAAGAGAAATGTTAATTCAGAATTTAGTAGAAAGAAAAGTTTTTGTTATGAAGCCAAAGCATCAATACCATTTATCCCAATAAGGAAAATTGTTTTATGGTGCCCAATCATGAATAGAAAGGAGATTATTACGTGAATCCATGATTATCCCAATTGCCAAATGAACGTTGATTCTAAAAATTAATGGGAAGTGAAGTTTTCCTTATGAAACCAAAGCACCAATTCATTTACCCAATCAGGAGAATGAATTAGCGGTGCCAAATCATTAAAAGAAATGAGATTATTACAGGAATCCATGATTATCCCAATTAACAAATGAACTTTG
The DNA here is from genome assembly GCA_038382025.1 of Adansonia gregorii. NCBI lineage: Eukaryota > Viridiplantae > Streptophyta > Magnoliopsida > Malvales > Malvaceae > Adansonia > Adansonia gregorii. The sequence goes on from JBBYHO010440810.1 coordinate 21,101, forward strand.
ATTCTAAAAAATGGTGGGAAGTGAGGTTTTTTTTATGAAGCCAAAGCATTAATTCAATTATGCCAATAAGGAGAATGCATTTATAGTGCCCAATCATGAAAAAAAAAGATTATTACATGAATCCATGTTTACCACATTTGATAGACGAATTTTAATTCTACAAAATGATGGGAAGTGAAGTTTTTCTTATGAAACCAAAGCATCAACTCATTATCCCAAAGAAGAGAATGAAATTATGGCGCCCAATCATTGAAAGAAAAGAGATTATTATGTGAATCCATGTCTGTCCTAGTTGAAAGATCAACGTTAATTCAAAAATGGTAGAAAGAGAAGTTTTTCTTATGAAACCAAGCCATCAATACCATTTATCCCGGTAAGGAGAATAGGTTTATGATGCCCAGTCATGAAAAGAAAATAGATTATCCTGTGAATCCATGATTGTTCTAATCGAAAAATGAACTTTGATGCTAAAAAGTAGTGGGAAGGGAATATTTTTTTGTAAAACCAAAGCATCAATTCATTTACCCAAAAAAAAGAATGAGTTAGTGGCACACAATTATTAAAAGAAACAAGATTATTATATGAATCAATGATTATCCTAATTGACAAACGAACTTTGATTCTAAAAAATGGTGGAAAGTGAAGTTTTTCTTATGAAACCAAAGCATTAATTCGTTTATCCCAACAAGGAGAATGCATTTATGGTGCCCAATCATGGAAAAAAATGAGATTATTACGTGAATCCATGTTTACCACATATGATGGATGAACTTTGATTCTACAAAATGGTGGAAAGCGAAGTTTTTTGGATGAAACCAAAGCATCAACTCATTTACCTCAAAAAGAAGAATGAAAGTATGGTGCCCAATCACTGAAAGAATGAAGATTATGTTCATCCACGTTTATCCCAGTTGAAAGATGAACTTTAATTCAAAAATTGCTAGAAAGAGAAGTTTTTCTTATGAAACCAAGCCATCAATACCATTTATCCCAATGAGGAGAACAGGTTTATAATGCCCAGTCATAAAAATAAAAGAGATTATCCTGTGAATCCATGATAATTCCAATCGATAAATAAACTTTGATGCTAAAAAATAGTGAGAAAGGAAGTTTTTTTATAAAAGCAAAGCTTCAATTCATTTACCCAAAAAGGAGAATAAATTAGTGGCACGCAATCATTAAAAGAAACGAGATTATTGCGTGAATCAAAGATTATCCAGTTGACAAACGAGCTTTGCTTCGAGAAAATGGTAGGAAGTGAAGTTATTCTTATGAAACCAAAGCTTTAATTCGTTTATCCCAATAAGAAGAATGTATTTATGGTGCCCAATCATGGAAAGAAAGGAGATTATTATGTGAATCCATGTTTACCACATTTGATAGATGAACTTTGATTTTAAAAAATGGTGGGAAGTGAAGTTTTTCTTATGAAACCAAAGCATAAACTCATTTATCCCAAAGAGGAGAATGAAATTATGGTGCCCAATCATTGAAAGGATGGAGATTATTAGGTGAATCCATGTTTAGCCTAGTTACAAGACGAACGTTAATTCAAAAATTGGTAGAAAAAAAAGTTTTTCTTATGAAACCAAAGCCTCAATACCGTTTATCCCAATGAAGAGAATTTGTTTATGGTGCCCAATCAAGAATAGAAAGCAGATTATTACGTGAATCCATGATTATCCCAATTGGCAAATGAACGTTGATTCTAAAAATTAGTGGAAAGTGAAGTTTTCTTTATGAAACCAAAGCACCAATTCATTTACACAATCAGGAGAATGAATTAGCGGCGCGCAATCATTAAAAAAATGAGATTATTGCATGAATCCATGATTATCCCAATTGATAAATGAACTTTAATTCTAGAAAATGGTGGGAAGTGAGGTTTTTCTTATGAAACCAAAACATTAATTTAATTATCCCAATAAGGAGAAAGCGTTTATCGTGCCCAATCATGGGAAGAAAGAAGATTATTGTGTGAATCCATGTTTACCACATTTGATAGATCAACTTTGATTCTAAAAAATGGTTGGAAGTGAAGTTTTTCTTATAAAACCAAAGCATCAACTCATTTATCCCAATGAGGAGAATGAAATTATGGTGCCCAAGCATTGAAAAAATAGAGATTATTATGTGAATCCATGTTTATCTTTGTTGAAAGACGAACGTTAATTCAGAAATTGGTAGAAAGAGAAGTTTTTCTTATGAAACCAAAGCATCAATACCATTTACCCCAATGAAGAGAATTTGTTTATGGTGCCCAATTATGAAAAAATGAGATTATTACGTGAATCCATGATTATCCCAATTGGCAAATGAACATTGATTCTAAAACTTAGTGGGAAGTGAAGCTTTTCTTATAAAATCGCAGCACCAATTCATTTACCCAGCGAGGAGAATGAATTTGTGGTCCGCAATTATTAAAAGAAATGAGATTATTATGTGAATCCATGATTATCCCAATTAACAAACAAACTTTGATTCTAAAAAATGGTACGAGGTGAAGTTTTTCTTATGAAAGCAAAGTATCAATTTGTTTATCCCAATAAGGGGAATGCATTTGTGGTGACCAATCATGAAAAGAAAGGAGATTATTACGTGAATCCGTATTTACAACTTTTGATAAACGAACTTTGACCCTAAAAAATTATGGGAAGTGAAGTTTTTCTTATAAAACGAAAGCATCAATTCATTATCCCCATAAGTAGAATGAACTTGAGGTGCCCAATCCTTTAAAGAAATAAGATTATTATGTGAATCCGTGATTATCCAAACTGAAAAACAAAAATTAATTCTAAATTTGGTAGAAAGAGAAGTTTTTCCTTCGAAACCAAAGCATCAATATCATTTATCCCTATGAGCAGAATGTGTTTATGGTGCCTAATCATGAAAAGGAAGAAGATTACTACGTGAATTCATGTTTATCTCAATTGACAGATGAACTTTTATTCTAGAAATGGTGGGAAGTAAAGTTTTCCTTATGAAACCAAGGCATTAATTCGTTTATCCCAGTAAGGAGAATGAGTTCAGGGTGCCCAATCAAGAAAAGAGAGGAGATTATCACATGAATCTATGTTTACCACATTTAATAGACAAATTTTGATTCTAAAAAATGGTGGGAAGTGAAGTATTTCTTATAAAACCAAAGCACCAATTCATTTACCCAATGAGGAGAATGAATTAGCAGCACGCAATCATTAAAAGAAATGAGATTATTACGTGAATCAAAGATTATCCAAATCAACAAACGAGCTTTAATTCTAGAAAATTATGGGAAGTGAATTTTTTTTTTATGAAACCAAAGTACTAATTCATTTATCCCAATAAGGCGAATGCATTTATGGTGCCCAATCATGGAAAGAAAGAAGATTATTATGTGAATTCATGTTTACCACATTTGATAGATGAACTTTGATTCTAAAAAATGGTGGGCAGTGAAGTTTTTCTTATGAAACCAAAGCATCAACTCATTTATCCTAAAAAGGAGAATGAAATTATGGTGCCCAATCATTGAAAGAATGGAGATTATTATGTGAATCCATGTTTATCTTAGTTAAAAGATGAACGTTAATTCAAAAATTGGTAGAAAGAGAAGTTTTTCTTATGAAACCAAAGCATCAATACCATTTATCCCAATGAGAAAAATTTGTTTATGGTGCCCTATTACGAAAAGAAATGAGATTATTATGTGAATCCATGATTATCCTAATTGGCAAATGAACATTAATTCTAAAAATGAGTGGGAAGTGAAGTTTTTCTTATGAAACCGTAGCACCAATTCATTTAGCCAATGTGGAGAATGAATTTGTGGTCCGTAATCATTAAAAGAAATGAGATTATTACGTGAATCCATGATTATCCCAATTGACAAACGAACTTTGATTCTAAAAAATGGTGCGAGGTGAAGTTTTTCTTATGAAAGCAAAGCATCAATTTGTTTATCCCAATAAGAAGAATGCATTTATGGTGCCCAACCATGAAAAAAAAAGAGATTATTACGTGAATCCGTGTTTACGACTTTTGATAAACAAACTTTGATTCTAAAAAATTATGGGAAGTGAAGTTTTTCTTATAAAACGAAAGCATCAATTCATTTATCCCCATGAGTAGAATGAACTTGAGGTGCCCAATCGTTTAAAGAAATGAGATTATTATATGAATCAATAATTATCCCAATTGACAAATGAGCTTTGATTCTAGAAAATGGTGGGAAGTGAAGTTTTTCTTATGAAACCAAAGCATTAATTCATTTA
>JBBYHO010441140.1:0-11149 GCA_038382025.1 Adansonia gregorii
AGTTGAGAAATCGTCATCTAATTTGACGATTTCTCAACTAAATCGAGAAATCGTCGTTTCAAATGACGATTTCGTAATTAAATTAAAAAATTGACCTATTTCGATAAATAATATGAATTTGACCTATTTACGTAAATAAAAAAATTTATATTATTTTTATAAAAAAGCCGCAATAAGAGATCATCGGCTAAATATCCATTTTTAGTGAAGTTTGAAGGTTTATTTTGGTATTAAGCCTTAAATTTGTTCGTTCTTCCATTAACAGAACTATTACATTGAGGCTTAGATGATGGTCGCTGGGTCCATAATAATTGATGTAAGGGGCTGTCAATAAGCTGCTGTGTTTTTCTGTACTTTCTATTGCAGCTTTTGCCCGTCGTCTTGGGGAAAAAGAGACCAATTCCCCCCCCCCCCCCCCCCCCAAAAAAAAAGAAAAAAACGACACTGTAAATTTACAACTTGTCCGCTTCTTTTCATTTTCTCTCTTATAACCTTCTGATTTGCACAGATTGATGAGTTCAGATAGAAAGTGCACTTTTCACTTATTATCTTTTTCTATAATGTATGATTAGAATGCATTTTGTTTCTCCCAATCTCCTTTCATTTTCTTTCTGCTAAGTGGTATATTTAATCTTTGTTGGATTTCATGTCATAATGACCTACAATGGGTGAAACTGGCACCGGTATGTTGATTCCGTGAAATATGATCAGAATGCCTTTTGTTTATGCTTTTCTGTCAATCTCCGTTCATTTTCTTACTTTTATGCTAGTCTGTTGTTAGATTTCATGTTATTGTGACAAATAATGGATGAAACTGGCATAGTATGTTGATGTTGAGGTTTGATTTAAAAGGAGAGCGGTACAACTCAAACCTAGGTGGCCAAATTGTTGTTGAGAATTTGAAAATTTTATTATGCAGTTGATTGACCCCTATAATGTTTTGTTTTAAAATATTATGTTGTAGCTTCAACATTGGAAACTGAAAATGTTCATGTGCCTTGCGATGAAGCTTTAGTGTTAAAGGTATAAAATAACTCCCTGTAATAATTTTAAATTTTTGGCTCATAAAATTTTGTTTATGTTACTCGGACTGAAATGTGAGTGTCGGATACGACTATATGTCCGACATAAATATATTCAATTATTTATAAGTTTTTTTTTCATATATTTGGAGGTTCCTTGGAGGGTCATATCCCTGTACCTTTGTCTAGATATGAGTCGGACATTGGTATTGGACACTGATCCTTCAAGAAAAATGAAGAGTCGGAGCAACATAAAAGTCTGCTATGGTGACTGATACCCTTTTTTTCTAATCTCTTCCTCTTTGTGTTTTGGCATTGATTACTGTTAAAAATATATGTTTTAATTAAGGGCACAAACACTGAATAGAATCTCACTTGTTGTGCTTCTGAGATTGTTCTGCCGATCTATCTTACGTGACATGAATAAAATTTGCAGAATAAGTCGCAAGAGATTGAGCCATATTTAAACGGGCACAGTATTTATCTTGTTGGTCAGTTCTTTGTCCAAGTCCTTTAATTTATGCAGTCACTGACTTCCTTACTCTTGTAGCTAAACTTTATGAATGTGAATGTGCAGGATTGATGGGCTCTGGGAAAACAACAGTGGGAAAAATTCTGTCTCACGTACTTAGTTATTCATTTAGTGACAGGTTAGTCCCGTAATTGTTCTATCAGTTGTGATTCCTGCTGTTGAAGGTCTTTCTCCGATAAGACACTGGAAAGAAAAAAAACAAGATGCCGAAGCTATGGAAACATTCTTCTTCAGTTTCTTAGTTCTTCAATGTGGCACCAGTGGTCCATTGTAGTTTGTATTCGGATGTCGGTCCCAAGGGCTGAGGAAGGGCATGGGACTATGCGTCGATTGTACAACTTGGGCATTGTTATGTTCAGATTAGTCTCCACTATCCAAGGAATTCAGTCTACTTTTGATATATAAGTTATTTGAATATTGCAGAATTAGTTTTTCTTCCTGGATGGCTACCAATTTCGAATGAAATGGAAAGCTAAACGGGCTTTTTAATTTCTGTCTTAAGAATATCTTTGTTCTACGATTTTCAGTGATGCATTAATAGAGCAGGAGGTAAATGGAATGTCTGTAGCTGAAATATTTAAGCTCCGTGGGGAGAGTTTCTTCAGAAAAAAGGAGGTGATTCAGCAAACTCGCTCTCTGTATGCTCATATGCTTGCATTTCTTCAATGTATTTTATTTGAATTATTACTTACGTTGATGGTTCATGTAGAAAAATGAGCCAATATTTTCCACTTGGGGATAATCATGCATTAAATTTAGTCTTGGGGCACAACACCCTTTTTTTTTTTTTGGATTCATTTGGTTTGAGTTTCATTCTTTTTTTTAAATTTAATGTAACTTATTTTCTTCCAACTAAAACTTAAGTGGATGCGACAAGGTCTATGTCTGCTTATATGTATTATGGTTGAGGATTGTAAGCTACTACCGACCTCACAAAACTAGGATGTCTGTGGCTGGTCATATGCAGAATCTGATGATATAAGTTTCCATTGTCAAGAAGACCTAATTTTAAATTTTCTTAACATGTTAAAACCATAAAATTAGCTTATTACATCAATAGGAACCTTTCTATTCTGCCATTTGTTATAGAAGATTATTGCAGAATGGAAGTTTGACCAACATTCAAAGGTTTTTTTTTTTTTTTTTGGGTTAATGTGACCATGTGAGTTTCAATAATGTAAAGGGGAGGTCATGGTAAGCCCTATGGCAAATTTCTGAAAGATATACACATTAGACGAATCGCTAGACTGATTTAAGCCGCATCTAGCATCACTTACTCAAAACCATTGCTTATAATTGCTTCGAGGACCAATTTGGCCATCATGTCTGTTTGTTTTGGGACAGTTTATATCTTTGCCAGTTAATCTCTGTGAACATTTTACTATATCGCACATTTTCCTTATTGACTAAGAGCTTCTATATTCTTCTTCCCGTCTTCAAGACTGAGATATTGCAGAGGCTCTCTTCAAGGAAACAACTTGTTGTTTCTACTGGCGGAGGTGCGGTTGTACAGGATGAGAACTGGTACAGAAGAATTTAATTAATTTATATTCTTCTCTCTTCATGGTTCCGATCTGTTGCATCAGCTATAAAAGTCTGAAACTCTTCTATCGGTTTATCAGGGACTATATGTGGAAGAAGGGGATTAGTGTCTGGCTAGATGTACCTTTGGAAGCCTTGGCAAAGAGAATTGCTGCAATAGGTACCGATTCTCGCCCCCTTTTGCATTATGAACCTGGCGATACATATACGAAGGTAGTCCCTTGCTGATTTTATTTGCTTGTGTGGACTTGATATTATATCATCTCATAAGTTTTTTTTGACATTCTTAACATTTTACAGGCTTTAAAGCGTCTGTCTTATCTTTCGGAACAAAGGGGTAAAAATTATGCTAAAGCGAATGCCAGGGTTTCCTTGGAAGGTATTGAGACTGTCTCACACTTTTATCATTTATGTTATGTTTGGACAAGATCTTGGGAAACCGCTCTGAAAGCTGACTACTTGAAGCTATGTTACACGGACTCGGAGGTAAGTGTTGGATATATATCGGGCACGAGTATGCTTACTTTTTTTTTTAATGTTTTTATATAGATTTGGATTATGGACTTCATTACCTACATCCAAATATGTGTACTTTAGGAAAAAATCGAAAGTCGGAGTAACATTTGCTTGAAGTGTGTCGATGCTCATTACTTCCAACTTGTTTACGTTCTTCGAAGATATGACATACCATCTGATGCCATAATCTTTCTTGTGTTTATTTTCTTTTTCTGCCTTATTCCACTTATATATTCATTTGACATGGCATATTCATGCTCTTGTTGCTTCAGTGTTGTATGTTTTTCCTCGGATGATTTTTGCCTTTAAAAGAGTGCTCCGATTTTTCAGAAATTGCAGGCAAACGAGGTTATAAAGATGTATCAGATCTTACTCCAACAAAGATCGCAATCGAGGTCGTTCTTTCTCTCTGTCTTATTTGTTTTTCCTTTTATCCTATGTTACTCTGGCCCATGTGAGTGTCGAATAAGAGTATGTGTTCAACATGAATATATTTAATTTTTTCACAGTTTTCCTATGTCTTTTGAGTATAGTAGTCCGTGCTGTATCGGTATTAGTCGTACTGGTTTTAAGGTAAAATAGAATGGTTGCATACCATTTTGGTTTTTGTAATGGTCATACTGCCCATACCAACTAGTGCTTACAAATTGGTATAAGATTTTGATTTTTTTTTTTTTTTAATTTTCATAATTCTTTAAAATCAATTTCTGATTTTTTTTCCTTTGATTTTTTAATAATTACATTGAAAAAATAAAATATGTTCATTATATTAGGTTATTGAATTTATCAGTACACACATTAATTGGTACAAGATTTTGATTTTTTTAATTTTCACTTAATTTTTTAAAATCAATTTCTAATAATTACATTTAAAAAATATATATTAATTCATTATTGAACTTGATTATTTATAATTTATTATATATTTTTAAAAATATTCTTATATTTATTTGTTTGATATTTACGAGTTCTAGATATTAAATATTTACATAATGTTAAAATTTATTTTTTTCATTGAAACATATTTATATGTATATTTATATATATATATATATATATTTAATGGAGGCATATTTGCATCTGCGGATAACATACATTTTATTAAAGAACTTAAAAATATTTTATTGTATATGAAAAAATATTCGGGAAATAGTGATAAATTTAAAATGATACGTTAAAACATATCAATACTAAAATAAAAATAATATATTTGTCAATATGGTATTGACTATTTTAATTTAAAAATTTATATTTTCGTATATATATCCAAATGTGTTTAATATATATTTAAAAAAATAAAAAGTTGAAGGAATATAGCTATTTACGATGTTGGCTAAACGGGTATTACAATCTTATTGTCAGGTACTGGAACAGATTAAAGGGTATCTAAAGAATGAAGGTGGCATGGCCCATTGAAGGATTATTGCACTTTTGCGTAGGCTGTTAGAGCATTTTCTTGCCGATCTATGCAAAAACTAGCTGAGAAACACATTCACTAAGGATTTGTTGAATTTTGGGTAATTAACAAACTGGAAAACAAAAAAAATTTTACTTGCAGTTTGATTCACCTATGAAATTGTTTTTACTTTTATCGGTGTGTTTGGTAGGAGGAAATGAAAAACAGAAAGAGAAGAAAGGAAATATATGTTACTCTAATTACTTATTTTTCTTTAAATTTTCGTGCTCGATATTCATATCTAATGCATTTTTAAAAATGGTATGATACACAACTTTTAATCCCTTAAATACATAAAAAAATTTAAAAAATATTAAATATAAAGATTAGATACATATTTGTATTTGATATGCATACTTTTAAGTTTAAGTAACGTAAGAAAATAGTCTTTCCTTTTATCCATTTTTTATTTTCAGGGAAAAAGTAGGGCTAACAGGAGAGCAAAACGGTGTACATCCAGGCTTATGAAAAGTAAATAATTTAACTTGTAAAAATTATGTTTTAAATTAAAGATACATACGAGTAGTAAAGGTGCTACTCTACAATTGATCACAATGTTGCCTTTTTTTTTATTTAATTTGTTTATTTTTGTGGTTAGACAATCATTAAACGAAGATATATAAATGAAATTAAAGTAAAAAAAAAATAAAATAAAATAAAAGCTTCAACTGACTACAATAAGTTTGAAAATGGTGTAAATTTAATTAGTTATGATCTAACAAGGTTTTTTTAATAGATAGAGACTCAATAATTTTGAACATAAACATAATATAAAAAATAATTAAAATATAATACAACACGTAAAATATAAACATAATATAAATATACTAATGTGTCAATTTATATAGCATGAATTACTAATGTATTTAAATTTATAAAAGTAAACAAGAGTAATACTTTAACTATTATTATTAGGGCAAAAATACGGATTTTGTTTTTGATATTCCAATAGTGAAAATTTTAAACTTCGTAAATGAAATTAAGAAACAATTACATATTTCATTTAATTTTTTAAATAACCATAATATGTGAAATTAAAAAATCCTACTACCGGTGCGAGATAATTTCTCTTGAAACAGGGAGTTCCAACTTTCGTCAATTCATTTACAGACAAACGTTTACAACTTATTAAACTTAAAAACATATGCAAATAATAACTTGGCAAAGGAACAACAATGATGACAAGGAAATCACTAGTTACATATGCAACAAGCACTCAACACAGTAATACTTAAAACTCCTTTATTTTCGATATGGATTAGCCCCCCAGACACAGAGACATAGATAAATAACAGTTATTTCCAAATTGCAAAATACCCTTTGAGCAAAGTAACCTGAGAAGAAAGGGGAACCCACTATCCACAGTTCCACCATGTGATTGCAGTGGCAGCATTCCATGGATGTTAACAGCTTTAATGACACAAGAGGAATAACAGGGTGCAGTTCAATCCGAACCTTGCTTCTTGTGGCACGGTGCATTCATCCTGGTAAAGAGTACGGCATACGTGTTGCGTCAATGTACAGCATCAAAAAGGTAACTTAAGAAAATTGCAATCATGAGAAACATCAACAAGGTAATAAGTAAATAGCTTTGAATTTTGAGAGTTGAATGCTATGTCAAGAATGAGATTGATAATATTCGAGCAAAATTCATAAAAAAAAAAAAAAAAAAGAATAAAGATTGTATGAACAGGTCTAATTAACATTGTCATGCTTTAGTGGTAGAAAATGACCGAGTTTTCCTTTTTCAGGATTTATCAGATCCTGATTCCTTAAGCACAAGCAAGGAGATTAAGAAATAGTATCAAGCAATGGTAGTAAATTAAAATATTACTTCATGAGACATTTAACACTTTCTCCTCAAAAGCTATGTTATACATACTCAGATGCGAGTGTCGGATATGTGTATGCATCCGACATGGAATATGTTCAATTTTTTCTTAATTTTTTCATAAGGTCTTTGGAAGGTCATGTCCCCGAACCCATATCCAGACATGTGCTGGACACAATTACTTCAACAAAAACAAAGAGTTGGAGCAATATAGCTTGAAACTTAGAGAATAAAAGAGATGTAAGAATCAACTCTCAGGCCAGGAATCTTCTTACTAGGATAGTTATTCCTGCAATTGTAAAATAGCCTTAAATGACTAATGCAAGACAAAATTTGCTGCCTTCTTAAATCTAGGTCCACAAAAGATAATTTGTGCAATTCATCATAGCATCAGAAAAGGTTGAAACCATGCAAATTTATAAAACGAACATAGCACAATGATAACAATAAGCATAACCAATTAACCAGCATGAATTAAAGAATAAGGTTCTTGATGTCCCATTTAATGCCTAGCATAGGACTTTGCTAAGCAAGTATGGATTTAAATAGTGACCGCAAGTTCTGAATACGTGCCAAGTCTACGTAAAAAAGAACAGGCTCGACGTTTAATCACAGAGGATAACGAACTGTTTTCGTATTTGATCCACATGCTAGTCATAAAGAGTGGATTTTGCATTCATAAAGCCTGCAGCCATGTACAGAATCCATCTCGTTAAGCTTTGAACTAGGCACATATTGAATGCAATTCCCGGGCTATGAAGATTATAATAGGCAATCAATTTTTCATATAGGATTAAAATGCTAGATGAAATTTCATGTTAACAACAGAGTATGAAATTTGAAGAATTCTAAACACAATCTTCACCAGCCAAGCTTTCCATTGAATTTCACAAAGCAACCGCCAAGCAATGCACAATGGAAGCTTCTCTAGGGACCAAAAGAACAACATCAGACCACTCAATGTTCCCCCATAACTCCCCTGCTTCATCCTTCTTTACTTCGATTGCCGCGCATCGGATCTCCATTTCTTTCCCACCCTCATTCTTCGATTCCCAAACCACCATCAACTTCCCTCCCAAATTCGCCATTGTAGCACCGCATAAGAACCTTGGCAACCCTTTCTCCAACCCTTTCAGCTCCTTCCAAACCCCTTCCTTCACATCGTACCCTCTTATGTTCCCCAAATAATCGTAACAAAACAGAACCCCATCGATGACGCACGCTCGCCCTCGCCACCCATTATCCAAATCGCTCTCCACCGTTCCCCATCTCCCACTCTTGACTTCATAGTAAACCCCGTTTCTATCCGCCATCGCGTAAACTTTCCCATCAACAACCGCACTCGCATGCATCCATTTGTCCCGGATTTGGATGGGGCTTGGAACGGAGTTCCATTTCCTCGTTTTGGGGTCATAAACTTCAGCCCAGTTCTTCGATCGAGCCCAATTGTCAACCACGCAGCCGCCGACGACGTAAATTTTATCGTCGACGGCTCCGGCAGCGGCAAACTCGCGGGAAACATGCATGTTCGGAGCTGGTTCCCAGGTGTGGGTCCGGCAGTCAAGGGACCAGACTTGTGAAGAAGGGATGTCTTTTATGGAGCCACCGAGGACGTAGATTTTGTGGTCGAGGGCGGCGAATGCGGAGCCGACTAGGGAAGGGGAAGGGAGAAGAGGGATAGGGATGAGGGTATACCTGGGATTCGATGGGTTGTTGGGGTCTTGGTAGAGCGTGTAGAAGCGGAGGAAATGGCTGGTGTGGAGGCGGAGAGAGATGTACAGGAAGTGCTCGGAGGAGCAAAGGAGGGAGCGGGCGGCATAAAGGAGAGGGGACGAGACGAGGGATTTCATCGATTTGGAGACTAACGAAAGGGTTGGATGGTGGCATCTTGGGACTCGAGCAATGATGTTTAAAGCCACATCGTCTGGGAGGGAGGGGATTAACCGTGGGGACGGTGGCGGTGATGGTGGAGTTGATGGTTTGACAGTAGTGCCAGCAGCGGAGATGGTGGAGGACATGGTTGATGTGTAGGTAGTATGGGAATTAGATGGGTATAAGAGTTGGTTGGTGACTGGTGAGTCTTTATAGTTTTAACTGTCACTCGATTTGGCCTTGGCCTTCATACTCTGGCTAGGACTAGACTTTTCCGCGGGTCAGTGCTATCGTCTCTTTCTTGGCTTGTCATTTTATTGTTTTGGATCAGTTTAACGTGCAACATTATTTTCAAATTAAAATAATATATTTTTATTAAATTTTAATTATAAAATATATAAAATTATTTTTTAATTGATAAATAATAATTTAGGCTTATGAGTTAGATTAATTTAAATTTAGGTTTAAAATTTAAAATTTTTTTGAGTCACTATCCGATGTAGCCTATAAACACTTCTAGTCAAGACTTATGACTCACTTTAGATTGAAAATTAAATCCGATAATTTATTTATTTATATCATATTTATATTATTTTTATATTATGGTTATATTAAAATATAATATATTTTTATAAATTTTGATATATTAATAATTTGTTGTATAAATTTTGACAAATTCTTATATTAACGTCATATTTGTATTATATTTCTTGTATCATCTCTATATCGTATAGCTTATTGTATTCAAAATTATTAGTTTCACAGAAAAAAAAAAGAAAAGAAAAAGATTGAGAGGGAAAAACTTAGTTAGGCTCAACTCGACCAAATATAGACCTGGCAATATTAGACTCAGTACGAAAATAACATGAAAAAAATAACTAAAATGATAAACATATCATGACATGAAAAAAAAATCAAATAGGCACAAATGCACAAATATTTTAAAATTTATATAATATAAATAATTATTATAATATCAAAATTTATATAAATATAAAATATTTTAAACACGATCATAACATAATAAAATATATGAAGATGATACGAATAGAGGAATAGACAAATCAACCCAAATCTTTGTTTAGAAATGGAACTTTAATGAATTTTTCTAGCTCCACTTTTAAAAATTTATTTTTTTTAATTATCGATCAATTTGAGATATAAAAAATCATTAATAATTTAAGATATTTATTCCGTAAATTGGCTTTTATAGTTTTTGAACTATATACTTGATATTGGATGACTGTGTTTTATATTAGATTTGCTCACATATTAGTTCAGATCGAATTATGATTTAAAAATTTTTTAAATTTAAATTTAGGTTTGAATTCAATTTGATTCGACGGTTTAAATCATTATTAAAAATATACTAAAATATTTTAAAAATTATTTTTATATTAATATTTATATATTTTATAATTAAAATTAAATAAAAATATTATTTAATTACATAAATAGTAATTTTGGGCATACTAAGCTTGATCACAAAATGTCATATTCAAGCTCGAGTCCAGTTAGATTAACGTCCTACTTGACCCTTGAATAGGTTTATTATGTCTACCTAATGATTAATTTATTTTGTAAATCTTATAAATATGTTAGTATATCTTAACAAAATAAATGTTAATAAATTGATTTTTATCATAAATTTTGGGGTTAAACGGTTATAAATTTGTATTTGTTTTATTATATGAGTGTATTGTTTGTAATTTATACTTATTTTATATTATTGTTGTTTAAATTTGTATTTAATAAAATTAAAGATATTAAATATTCCGATATTTATTTTTATTTTTGTATAAAGATAAGCAACAAGAATTATCGATATCCATTAATTTTTCGTTGGGATATGGATGGTATAAATTCTCTAACCAGGCAAGACAAGGACGAGAAAAGGGATTGTTTAAAATCGAGGATGGAGATGGAGAACGCGCTACTTGTTCCAAATATGAGTATAAGTTAGTGGGATAATTCTTCTAGCAAATTTATTTAAATTTAATTTGAAAAAAAAGAATTTAAATTGATTATTGTCGAGATAAATTTGAAGTATGAGTAAGTTGAATTTGAATATCGCAATACTCGACTTAAATAGCTTACGAGTTTAATCAATTTTTTTAATTAGTCTTAAAAATCTCAATTCGAACTTAGACTCAAGCACAAATTCGTGAGCTTAATCGAACGAAACTGAGCAGTTCAATTTTTTTTGAATCAAGTTCAAGTTTTAAAAGTAAAACTTCATCAAAATCAATTCGAACCTCAAATTTAAAATTGAGCTCAAGCCTTTTATAGTTTGAGCTTAGTTCAGCTTAATTCGATTATACTCTTGATCCCAAACTCGTTTTGTTAACGTCTCTAGTTAAAAATTTACTTTCAAAGAC
>JBBYHO010441140.1:15288-25346 GCA_038382025.1 Adansonia gregorii
ATTTAAAATTACATGGCAGGCCACATAGTATTAATAAAATTTTCGAAATTCTTTTCTAATTAATCCCTATTCATAAATCACAAAGTTCGATTAGTGAACAATTTTGTGATTATACCTAAGCATTTAACTTAATTAATTGATGCATAACATCCTATTCAAGAAATAAAATTCCAATTCTACCTCTTTGAAATAAAACAATAAATATATATAACAATTTTTAGTTCAGTTCTTTGCCTATAACATTTTTGCTATTTTGTTGTTTTCCCCACAGATATGATCATTATAGGATAAGGAAAAACGATTTAATAAACAAGATGTATTATAATTTACACGAAACAAGTTTGACATCAATGCAACTATGTAGATGCAGTGTGAATCAAATTATACCATTTTATTAATAAATAAAAATTATTTTTCTTAATTTCTTAATTTTTTATATTTAATTATTAAGAAAATTAAAAATAAAATTTATATATTTATAATGCATTATATTCAAATCCGTAAAAAGAATAGATTTTCATTCACACAACATAAGTGGAAGGGAAAAAAAAAAGAAAAGAAAAGATAAAAGAAAAAGTGAGAAAAAAATAATAAGTTAAAACATAAACAATGGATATCTTAGTTTTTAAATTAACTATGAATTTTTATAAAAAAAATTGATAAAAATATTTAAGTAGCATTTTTTATCAATTCCATTGGATATAACATGCATCAACAAAATATAAATTGATTAATTATAAATAATTAAGAAACCCTTAATTAAAAACCATCCAAAACATCTACTAAAGAGAAACTTCATAGTATACTGAATTACTGAATAATGAATATACAGTTTTCACATAAACCAAGCCATAATATTACTCAGAAACACACTAAATAATAATAATAAAACCCTAGTAAAACTAAACCCTTTTGCTAAGGCAAAACGACGCCATCTCTTTCCACTGCACGGGCGTGCAAAGGGAACTTCATTTCACAAGACAGCTTCAGAACCTCGCTCAAATCAACTGGGTGCGCACTCAAATCCTGAACCCATTTGAAATGGCGCACCAACTCAGCCACCCAGAGGTTAACCGTTACGAGCCCGAGGATCTTACCGGGGCAAACCCTGCGTCCAGCGCCGAAGGGCGCAAGCCTCAAGTCGCCGCCTCGGACGTCGATATCGGTTTCCAAGAACCTCTCGGGCTTGAACTCAAGCGGCTCCTCCCACACGTTCGGGTCGTGCGTTATGGCCCACATGTTCACCATGGCCGTCGTGTTGGCGGGAATTAGCATCCCGTTGCTGAGCTGGACGTCTGACGTGGATAGCCTAGCCCAAGAAAGGAGTGGGCCCGGGGGATGGATCCTTAAGGTTTCTTTGACCACCGCCTGAAGGTAAGGTAAGTTTGCCACGTCAGCGTCGGTGAGGGTTTCGTTGGTCACAGCACTGTCAATCTCAAGCTGTAGTTTGGCTTGTACTTCAGGGTGCAACACCAACTCAGCCATGACCCACTCCGTTAACAAAGCGGTCGTATCAGTACCCCTAAAAATCATTTCCTGCATCACAAAAGCTCAGAGTCAACTCAGTCTTCAACAATGCAAATAATTAGTAGGATAAAAAGCTTTATAGAATTATTTAATATACTAACCCATAAAACAGAAACCATGTCCTCTTCTTGGAGTCTTTCTTCATCATCAAGAGAGAGCAAAACATCTACAAAATCAGCATCACCAGACACCTTTTTGGACTCACTGAGTCGTTGGTGTTGTTCAATGATGCCTTTGACGAGTTTTCTAACTCGGGGAACGAGTTTCAAGCAGCGTTGATGGATACGTAATGGGTCATAAAAATAACACAGCCATGGAAGATAATCAGAGCAGTTAAAAGCTCCCAATAGTTCGAACCCTTCTCTTACCATATCTCTAAGCTCTTCCAGTTCTTCACTATCTGTTTCCTGGTCATATCTTTTGCCAAACACACTTCCCATAACGTTGTTCAAAGCAGCGAACTGAAGGTGTTTTCGTAAGGAAACAAATCCATGGAGTTTCTGTTCGTCTGCTATGTTGCGCAGCATGATGGTGCAGTCGAGCTGGCGACCGGCTTCGTGTGCTATTATGCGCTTTGGTGCAAAGAGGTGGGAAGAAGCTATTCGTCTCAAAAGCCGCCAATAAGTTCCATTGGGAGCAAACCCTATAGCTCTGCCGAACATGAGACACTTAGCCGACTGCTTGATGGGTCGGTCAGCGAAGTGAGGGGAGGTCAAGATTTCTCGAGCAGTATGGGGATCGGAAGCCACAACGACAGGGGTCGAACCTAGGCTAAAAGCCATGAGCTGAGTGTTGGCTCTGGTCCAAGCCATGGCGGCAAGAGAACGGTGGGGCAAGCCCCGACTCAAAGTAAAGAGACTACCAAATATAGGGAGACCCCTAGGACCAGGAATAGGAACCCCACCGTTTTGTTGGTTCCTTCCATTTTTCCATGCAATTCCACCAACAGCAAAAGCCCAAGAAAGAAAGGAAAGAGACAGAAAAGCCAAAAAGATCGAAAACAAAACAGAAGCATCAAGCACGTTTTTGGATCCAAAGAAAGCTGGAAGTGTAAGAACCCACCAGCTTGCATCTTTTGAAAGCAAACCCAACTCCATCTTCAAAGGGGAAAGAAGAGTTAAAGCAATCAGTAACAACCTTAAGTGAAGAAGATCGATGTTTAGGTTAGGTTAAAAAGATTTGATGTGACAGAAGTAGTAAAAGCAAGAAAGAGAAAGTGGGGAGATGAAACAAGAGGACAGGGGAGAGTTTCCCGTGGAGAGAGAAAAAGAGGGGGGAAAATAAAGGCGGGGGACTATGGGTTACATGAGAGAGAGAAATGGGCGCAGTGTGGAATGTATTGTGTGGTGAGGGGGTGAGTCAGGAAGAGGGGGACGTTACGTCCTTATATAATGCATGTATACGAGGGTTGCGCTGTAGTAGCATTAGCAGAGACTGAGAGAGAGAGAGGCGCACATTCAATGAAAGTGACAGAGGGAAATGAAGAGAGACCTCCTGAATTTCCAAAGGTTAAAACGGCGACCGAAACGGAAATTAAAAACGTGAAATGAAAGGGTTTGGGGTAACGCTTCCGGGTTCAAGCAACGCACAGAGAGAGGAAGCTGAGCCGATTTATTTAACATAATTATATAAATATAATATTATTTAAATTAATATAAATATAAAAAATTCTAAATAATATTATAATATAATAAAATATATCAATATATTATCATAATTAATATCTAATGATAATTTTAATTATTATTAGTTGCAAATAATCTCAACCGTAGAAAAATACACAACAAATGTATAAAATTCAAAGCTCATTCATCCATTCTGGATATATATAATTACCTCTTTTGTTTTTTTTTTTTATTCTCGAAAGATCGATACATGTTTGGAAGTCTCAATCTCAAACCTCAATGCCCCTTTGACGTTACTCAGGTCTTTGTTCGTTCTCTAAAGAGCTCTAAATCAATCAAAGAAGACATCAACAATGCAACATGCAACAAAACGAGAAGGAGAATGAAATGGAACAATGTGCTTGCTTTGTGCAAAATTATCAATACATCCGTATATAAAATATTGGGATTTTTTTTATATTTAAAATTAAAAATACTTTTAGTATTAAAATAGGTAGATTAGAATCAATTATTTTACCCAACTTTCCTTTCTACATGCAAAGACCATCTATTTTCACGCCCCATCCACGTTCTTCTGTTATATTTTCTTCCTTTTTTTTTAAAGTACATATTATTAAAACCAAACAAGAATATAACGTATATGTTAGTCCGAAGTAGATCTGCTCTTGGATCGGATCAGATCAGATTTGGATCGAACTTGAGCATGGTATTAACATTAAATATGTTTATTCAAGCTCGATTCGGCCTGAAATATGAGCCTCAAATTTTACTCAAGTCCGTTCATATTTATAGATAGATAGTGTAAGCTCGTTTATGTCCGCCCATATTATATTTTTAAATTTTATTTTTTAAAAAACATATTTTTTTAAAATTTAATTTTTATTAATTTAATAATTTTTTATTAAGTTTATAAATATAAATAATTTAACTTAGTTTTTAAAGTTTACACTATAATATTATATATATGAAATATTTATATGATAAAAATTACATAATATATAAAATATAAAATAATATATATCATGTAATAGTAAAATAGGTCGGGTCGGACTCGAGCTTTAAAAGTTGAACCCAAAGTCCGGTCCATTTTTTAATCGGGCCTAATTTTTTTTATCCAAGCCTATTTTTCGAGCATAATATATTTGTCCAAACCCTTCCAAATATCAGATGGATCTTTGGGCTTGGGTGAGTAGCCTGGTCCTTGAGTAGGTCTAGTCTGAAGGCACATATAGTATTAGAAACTATATATAAGGAGTGTGCATGTATTTTCATATATGAAATCAATTATTTTCATAAAATTTTAAAAAAATAATATAATAATTTTTTTTATTTTTACAACATTAACAGGTATTTCGGTAAACTTTCTATTATATTTTATATAAATTTTGATATATTAATTATTTATTTTATATAAAATTTAATATAATTATATATTTACATTTTATTCGTTTTATTTTTTTCATATCATATTATATTTTATATCATATTTTAATTATTTTTGTATAATGTAAAAATAACAGTGTCTAAAGATGTCAATTCGCAGAAGACATGCATTCGCAAAAGAATAACAAAATTTTGTCCATGATATCTTCGTGTCAATGACGAGAAAAATACTTTAAAAAAATTACATTAGGTTAGAATCCCATCATTTATAGTTTTGAATTACTTTTATTTTAATTTTTTTAATTTCTTATTTTAATTAATTAATTTTTTATATTTGCTGAAACTAGTATATTTTATAGATTGTTATCACAATTATACATACATCTTAAATTTTCAAGTGAATTTATGTAATTTCAAGAGACATAGCTAGTTTATATAATTGATGATACGTGTTTATTTAAATGCTTATGTTAATTTATTATTTTTTAAAGTTATATAATTAAAGTAAAAAATGATAAATTTACAATTAAAAATCGAGGTTAAAATAATAAAAAAAGTTTTTAAATTTTATTATTTTTATTTCTGTGATTCATTATACTTTTATAATACATGAATAAATTCATATTTTTTAATTTGTATTCAAATATTTACGAAATGAAGCATTAACTTTTAATTTATAAATAAAATAAATTATTACTACAAAAAAAAAATTTCATTTAAAATAAGAATTTATTTTTCTTCCAAATCAAAGAACAAGAGTTTGTTGAAGTGTAATAAAAATGTAAAAGCTTACTTTTAAAAAATAAAATAATTCAAGATTTTTTTAGTATTTTAAATAAAAAACAATTTTGGAAGTTAAATATCCCGGTTCTTATCCCTTTCTTCGTATTCTTAGTTGATTTTAAATATGTTAATTTTAGATACGAAAATATAATTATAACACGTATAAAATATATGTCTAAGAATTTAATAATACGAATTATTAATATATATAAAAAATAAATTATTATAACATTATAAAATAAATAATAATGATATAAATATACTAATTGTTAGATTTAGCTGGCTTAAACTATCATGCTCTTTTCGTGTAGTGGTTAAAACCTTAAAACAAAATGTACTTTTCTTGGCCAAAAAAACAATTTTTAATTTTTTTTAATTTTAAATGTATTAATGCAGTTAGTATTTAATTTCTTTCATTTCGTGTTAATTTGCACTTTCATCTTACAGTTGAGATATTCATAAGATTTTGATGAATACGCAGCGAGGAACGCATGGTAGTGTGAATTATTAATAATTCTTTTTTTAAGTTAAATATAATATAAGTAATAATTATAATTATAATCAAGCTTACATCCTATATAACAAGTTATTAAATAGACAAATCCACATTTAGTTAATTAGATAAATTTATTAATAAAGTATTATACATGAAAAATTAATAAAATTACGTACAAGCAACAAATAAATTAGTTATAAATAAATAAATAAATTTAAAATAAAAAATTAAACTAAACTAAAATTAGGTATGATAAGACTTTGAATACGATGCCTAAAGTTTTCAATTAATATATTTAGATGTAATTAATTTTCTCAAGTATAAATAATATATAAGTTATTTTATTCATTTTAAAATATTGATAAATAAGTTTAAATTTGAAACAAATTATATTCTTTAACTGAGGATAATTAACTTTAAAAAAAGAATTTTTTAATCGAAAAATTTATGTTTTTCAATGATTGTATAATCATTAGTAGCGTTGCTAAATGATTAAAATTTAATATCAAATATAAAAAAATAGAATGAAATTGATTCAAACTCAATTAAATTCGACTGAGTAAATAATTTTTGGCAGTCCCTTACCCTTAAGTTGCTACTTATTAGTTTGCTTGCAGCTTTTGGATTTTGGGCACCATTATTCCTTCATTGATATTATATAAAATATAAATTTTTAACAGAGCAAATGAAAAAAAAGAAAAAAACCTACATATCTACCTCTTAATTTGGAGGTTTGAATGAATTCATGGCAAAAAAAGAAGGAAAAAGACTTTAATATTATGATGATTTCTTGGTAATTTACTTCTTTTAAAACATTTAATTACCATTTGAGTTACCTTAAATTTAAATGGATTTGCTTTTGCTCTAACATGTAAAATGAAAAAAGCAGCTGAAAATATGAAATGATTAGGTGTAGGTATAGCTTTGATACAATGTATATGTATACTATATTTTATATTTTATATTCTTTTGTTTTAGTTTTTGAAGTATAATTATAATAAAATTTATTAGATATATTAAAATTTAAAACTTAATATAATATAAATATTAAATATTAAATATATCTTATTTATTGCAGTATTTTTTATAATAAAATTCGAAGTCGGTGAAATTCAGGCGGAGACCCGAATCATTGAGGGAGAATAATGAGACAGAGAAGCAACCGAAGTGTCTGTCGGCCTCGGTCTCCAAGGAGAAGCAAAGACCCGATTTCTTGCTCTCCCTTACGGACACTCTGGTGTCTTAACCAGAGTTGATAAAATAATACGAATTTATCCGATTTGTTATTTGATTCGATTTTAAATATTTTTAAAAAATAAAATTTAAGTTTAAAAATTCAGATAGTTATTTTCTTATAAAAAAATTTAGATTCGGGTGGGAGACTGTTTTAGATAAAAATCACTCCGCCTTACCTCGACACATTTATTAAAGTACTTTTTTTAATTTTATAATTACTGTTATATATTTTAGTTAAAATTCATTAATTTTTATAAAACTCTCTCATATATTTTATTTACTTTTATAAAAATTATTATAATAAAATACGAGATTAAATTAAAATTTTTAATTAAAATCGAGCTCGTAACGGAATTGGATAAATATAAAACTGGCCCGGTGCCATCCCTAGGAGTAGCCCAGACATATGAATAAAGAAGAAAAAATAAAAGACGTGATGGCAGTGAACGGAGAAGTGCCTGGCCTGCCTGCCTGCCTGCCTGCCTGCCAGGTGAGGAGTAAAGGAAAGGGTTAAAGACTTGAGAGTTTGAGGGGGGGTTCACACAAAGTCACAGCAAAAGATACGTCAACGATGATAATGGTACGATTTGATCTTTGATTCTCGGCAGTGGGCAGCAGTAGTAGCAGCATGGTACACACAAATATCACGCGTGGTACGTCGTCTTCATCCCCTCCTGTGTTCGCCTCTCCCCCACTCCCACCACCTAAACCGTCCTTTTCTACTTTAACAAACACTAATGGGCATGGTTGTCCTTTAAATTAGAAGATCTTTTAATATTTGAATAAATTTAGATTTAAAAAATAAATTTAAATAAAAAATAAATATTTATAAGAAATAATTAAATTAATTTGACTTATTTCATAATTATGTAATATACTAATTTTATACTTTATATATTATTTTAATTTTAATCTTTACCTAAACCCTTCCTTTCTACTTTAATAAATAGTAATAGCTAGGGTGTCCATCATCCAACTATACGGTTAAATGGAAAGTTTTCTTAATATACAAGATGGTTTAGCTAAATATTAAATTTTAAAATGAGTTTAAACAAAAAAATAAGATTTATTTTAAAAAGAAAACAGGTTTTATTTTTGATTAAAATTTCAAGATTGGAGTCAATCCTAATCTGTTTTATAATTATATAATATATTAATTTTATTTTTATGTATTATTTAATTTTTACCAAAAAAATAATAAGTATACGTAATATTATAATATAAACATTAAAAAATATATTAAATTATTTATATTTTAAAATTTAATAAAAAAATTATTAAATTACGAAAGAGAAAATTTCTAATATGTAGTTTTTAAAAAATAAATTAGATAAAATTTGATTAGCTAAAATGAATTTGATTACTTATTTATAAATATGAATAAATTTAAGTAAGATTATAAATCTATATATCGAGTCGAACTAAATTTAAATGCACATAAATAATTTTAATAACATAATAACTTCGGCCTAACCTATCTCATGACTATCTTTACTAATAGGCAATAACCCAAGTATTTTTAGCCCTGTTGTATTCTTTTTGTTATAATAATAATAATGATAATAATAATAATAATACACATCATAAATTTGGACAAATTTATATTTTATTTATTTGTATTCATATCATAATTATTTAAATTTATTTACAATATGAAAATAAATTAAACACGTTTGGGTCATAATATATTTGTGCTTGTACCAATCTGTTTCAAAAGAGAAGTTCCTTTTCAGAAATAGGAGAATAGTGGAATAATGATTTTGATTTCTCTTAAAATTTTTTAATTTTAAATTAATATTATTAAAATAAATAAAACGATTATAAATCAACATCCATGAAAGCGGGAGGCACAATGATTTTTCAAAATCTAAAGGAGAAAATGTGTATAAGACATTCGATTGCCATTTGCTAATTTAACTCGATACTTTTAATTAATTTAGTAATAAGTTAATTCTCCTCACTCAGTATATATAATTTTTTTAAAAAATTTAATTAATTTATATCAATATTTTAATTGAATAAAAGAATTTCAATTTTTAAATATATTACTTTTAATTAATTTTCGTAAAAAAGAAAACATAATAATAGTACATTTGTTTAGTTATATTTTTATTTATATATTATAAATATATATTAATTGAAAGTGGAAATGGGAAGGCCAACAAAAGCACGTGAAAAAGGCAAATTATTTGCCGACTAACTGCATTGCTTTCTGCAGGACTTGCTTGCATTGCCGGTGGCGTCCCCAGCTCATTGGTAATTGGTAAGAGGATGGATGGATGGATGGATGGGTGGAATCAGTGCTTCCGGTATCATATATGTGGCCATAGTAATTTTAACATATAATTAATTTTATTTTGGTTTTAATTTTAATCTGTATTGATTTATTTTGATGATATTGATAAAAAATAATTATATTTATCAATATATATTATGAGTTTGTAAAAAAAATTAAGTTAATATTAATATTAAATATGATGAATATTATACATAATTCTTTATACATTTGATGAATATTATACATAATTATTTTTAATTCAATGATCTTTAAAAAAATTTAGCCTTTCTACTTAAATGATATTGAATTTTTTATATTTAATTAAGTTTTTTATAATACTATATATAATTTTTGATTATTTAATTTATAAAATTTATTTAATTTTATTTGTTTTATATTTAAAAATATTATATATATATAAATTAAAACTATTAAAACTCGGATAAGTTCGAAATGATATACAAAAATACACCTATATTGATATTTATCTATATTAAAATAAAAATGATACGTCATCAATATAGTATTGACTATCTTAGATAGAATTCAAATTATGATCGAAGGTCATTTCTTTTGTTGAAAAAAATAAATTTATCTTTTGGAAAATTTGATATATTTTTTTACTAATATAAAAATAATTAATGTAAATTATAAAGTATTTTTTTATGAAATAAGCATTAATAAATAAATATATATATAAACTTATTTTTCAGAAAAACCATGAGCAGAA
>JBBYHO010441582.1:0-25336 GCA_038382025.1 Adansonia gregorii
GGATAAATGAATTGATGCTTTGGTTTCATAAGAAATACTTCTCTTTCGACCATTTTTAGAATTAAAGTTTATTTTACAATTGGGATGAACACTAATTTACATAATAATCTCCTTCAATTTCATGATTGGGCACTATAAACACATTCTCCTCATTGGGATCAATGGTATTGATGCTTTGGTTTCATAAGAAAAGCTTCTCTTTCTGGCAATTTTAGAATTAATGTTCATTCATCGATTTGGACAAAATCTGATTCACGTAATAATATCCTTTCTTTTCATGATTAGGCACCATAAACACATTCTCCTCATGGGATAGATGATATTCATGCTTTTGTTTCATACAAAAAAAAATCTTTTTCTACCATTTTTAGAATTAAAGTTTATTTTTTAACTGGATAAACATGGTTTCACATAACAATATCCTTTTCTTTAATGATTAGGCACTACAAATTCATCCTCTGCACTAGGATAAATGAATTGATGCTTTGGTTTCATGAGAAATACTTCACTTTTGGCCATTTTTAGAAATAAAGTTCATTTTTCAACTAGGATAAACATGGATTCACATAAGAACTCATTCCTTTTCACGATGGGGCACCATAAACACATTCTCCTTATTAGGACTAATGGTATTCATGCTTTGGTTCCATAGGAAAAACCTCTCTTTCTACCAATTTTAGAATTAATGTTCGTTCGTCGATCTGGACAAACATGGATTCCCATTATAATATCCTTTATTTTCGTGATTAGGGTCCGTAAACACATTCTGCTCATGGGATAAAAGATATTCATACTTGGGTTTCATACGAAAAACATCTCTTTCTACCATTTTTAGAATTCAAGTTTGTTTCTTCAATTAGGATAAACACGGATTCACATAATAATCTCCATTCCTTGAATGATTGGGCACAACAAATTCATTCTCCGCACTAGGATAAATGAATTGATGCTTTGGTTTCATAAGTAATACTTCTCTTTTAGCCATTTTTAGAATTAAAGTTCATTTTTCAATTGGGATAAACATGAATTCACATAATAATCTCCTTCCTTTTCATGATTGGGCACCATAAACAAATTCTCCTATTTGGGATAAATGAATTGTTGCTTTGGTTTCGTAAGAAAATTCTCTTTCTACCAATTTTAGAATTAATGTTCGTTCGTCGATTTGGACAAACACGGATTCACATAACAATATCCTTTCTTTTCACGATTAGGCACCATAAACACATTCTCCTCACCGAGGCAAATGAAGTTCATGCTTTGGTTTCATAAAAAAAACATCTTTTTCCACCATTTTTAGAGTTAAACTTTGTCTTTCAATTGAGATAAATATAAATTGACATAATAGTCTCCGTTTTTTTAATGATTGGGCTCCCCAAATTCATTCTCCTTATTGGGATCAATGATACTGATGCTTTGGTTTCATAAGAAAAACCTGTCTTTCTACCACTTTTAAAATTAATGTTCGTTCATCGATTTGAACAAACACAGATTCATGTAATAATATCCTTTCTTTTCATGATTAGGCACCATAAACACATTCTCCTCAGTGGGGTAAATGATATTCATGCTTTGGTTTCATAAGAAAAACATCTCTTTCTACCATTTTTAGAATTAAAGTTTGTCTTTCAATTGAGATAAACACAGGTTCACATAATAATCTCCGTTCTTTTAATGATTGGGCACCACAAATTCATTCTCCTCATTATGATAAATGAATTGATGCTTTAGCTTCATAAGAAAAGCTTCTCTTTCTACGAAGTTTAGAATTAACGTTCATTTGTCGATTTGGATAAACACGGATTCACGTAATAATATCCTTTCTTTTCATGATTAGGCACCATAAACACATTCCCCTAATCAGGATAAATTATATCCATGCTTTGGCTTTATAAGAAAAATATCTCTTTCTACTATTTTTAGAATTAAAGTTTATTTTTCAATTGGGATACACATAGTTTCACATAATCATCAACTTTCTTTTAATGATTGGGGGCCACAAATTCATTTTCCTCATTGGGATAAATGAGTTGATGCTTTGGTTTCATAACAAAAGCTTGTTTTTCTACCAACTTTAGAATTAATGTTCATTCGTTGATTTGGACAAACATGGATTCACATTATAATATCCCTTTTTTTCAGGATTTGGCACCATAAATACATTTTTCTCATTGCGATAACTCATATTCATGCTTTGGTTTCATACGAAAAACATCTATTTCTACCATTTTTAAAATTAAAGTTTACTTTTCAACTGGATAAACATGGTTTCACAGAATAATCTCTTTTTTTTTAATGATTGGGCACTACAAATTCATCTTCTGCATCGGGATAAATGAATTGATGCTTTGGTTTCATAAGAAATACTTTTTTTCGACCATTTTTAGAAACAAAGTTCATTTTTCAATTCGGATAAACACAGATTCACATAATAATCTCATTCCTTTTCATGATGGGCACCATAAACACATTCTCCTTATTGGAATTAATGGTATTGATGCTTTGGTTTCGTAGGAAAACCTCTCTTTCTACCAATTTTAGAATTAATGTTCGTTCGTCGATTTGGACAAACATGGATTCATATTATAATATCCTTTATTTTCGTGATTAAGGACTGTAAACACATTCTCCTCATGGGATAAAAGATATTCATGCTTTGGTTTCATACGAAAAACATCTCTTTCTACCATTTTTAGAATTAAAGTTTACTTTTCAATTAGGATAAACATGGATTCACATAATAATCACCATTCCTTGAATGATTAGGCACTAAAAATTCATTCTCCGCACTAGGATAAATGAATTGATGCTTTGGTTTCATAAGAAACGCTTTTTTTCAGCCATTTTTAGAATTAAAGTTCATTTTTCAATTGGGATGAACATGAATTCACATAATAATCTCCTTCTTTTTCATGATTAGGCACCATAAACACATTCTCCTTTTTGGGATAAATGAATTGATGCTTTGGTTTCATAAGAAAATTCTCTTTCTACCAATTTTAAAATTAATGTTCGTTCATCAAATTGGACAAACACAGATTCACGTAATAATATCCTTTTTTTTCACGATTAGGTACCATAAACACATTCTCCTCATCGGGGTAAGTGATATTCATGCTTTTGTTTCATAAGAAAAACATCTTTTTCTACCATTTTTAGAATTAAAGTTTGTCTTTCAATTGAGATAAACATAGATTCACATAATAATCTCTGTTCTTTTAATGTTTGGGCTCCACAAATTTATTCTCCTCATTGGGATCAATGGTATTGATGCCTTGGTTTCATAAGAAAAACCTATCTTCCTACCATTTTTAAAATTAATGTTTATTCATCGATTTGAACAAACACGGATTCACGTGATAATATCCTTTCTTTTCATGATTAGGCACCATAAACTCATTTTCCTCAATGGGGTAAATGATATTCATACTTTGGTTTCATAAGAAAAGCATCTCTTTCTACCATTTTTAGAATTAAAGTTTGTCCTTCAATTGAGATAAACATAATTCAAGTAATAATCTCCATTCTTTTAATGATTAGGCACCACAAATTCATTAATCCATAAATCTCCGTTCTTTTAATGAATTGATGCTTACTAATTTTAGAATTAATGTTTATTCATCGATTCGGACAAACACGAATTCATGTAATAATCTTTTTTGTTTTTGTGATTAGACGCCATAAAGAAATTCTCCTCATTGGGCCAAATGGTATTCATGCTTTGGTTTCATACAAAAACATCTCTTTCTACCATTTTTAGAATTAAATTTTGTTTTCCAATTGGATAAACATGGTTTCACATAATAATCTCCTTTCCTTTAATGGTTGGGCACGATAAATTCATTCTCCGCACTGGGATAAATAAATTGATGCATTGATTTCATAAGAAATACTTCTCTTTTGGCCATTTTTTGAATTAAAGTTCATTTTTCAATTAGGATAAACATGGATTCACATAATAATCGCCTTCCATTTCATGATTAGGCGCCATAAACACATTCTTCTCATTAGGAACGATGGCATTGGTCTTTGGTTTCGTAAGAAAAATCTCTCTTTCTACCACTTTTAGAATTAATGTTCGTTCATTGATTTCGATAGACATGGATTCACGTAATAATATCCTTACTTTTCATGATTAGGCACCATAAACACATTCCCTTCGTCAGGAGAAATGGTATTCATTCTTTGGTTTCATAAGAAAAACAACTCTTTCTACCATTTTTAGAATTAAAGTTTGTTTTTCAATTAGGATAAACATGAATTCACTTAATAATCTCTGTTCTTTTAATGATTGGGCACCACAAATTCATTCTGCTCATTGGGATAAATGAATTGATGCTTTGGTTTCATAAGAAAAGCTTCCCTTTCTACCAATTTTAGAATTAATGTTCGTTCGTCGATTTGGACAAACATAGATTTACGTAATAATCTCTTTTTTTGTGGTTAGACACCATAAACACATTCTTTTCATTAGGAGAAATGATATTCATGTTTTCGTTTATATGAAAAACATCTCTTTCTACCATTTTTAGAATTAAAAGATTGTTTTTCAATTGGATAAACATGGTTTTACACAAAAATCTCCTTTCCTTTAATGATTGGGCATTACAAATTCATTCTCTGCACTAGATAAATCAATTGATGCTTTGGTTTATTAAGAAATACTTCTCTTTCAGCCATTTTCAGAATTAAAGTTTATTTTTCAATTGGGATAAATGTAGATTCACATAATAATCTCCTTCTTTTTCATGATTGGGAGCCATAAACACATTTTCTTCATGGGATTAATGGTATTGATGCTTTGGTTTTATAAGAAAAACCTCTCTTCCTACCAATTTTAGAATTAATGTTCGTTCATCGATTTGGACAAACCTGAATTCACGTAATGATACCCTTTCTTTTCATGATTAGGTACCATAAACACATTCCCCTCATCGGGAAAAATCATATTCATGCTTTGGTTTCATAAGAAAAACATCTCTTTGTATCAGTTTTAGAATTAAAGTTTGTTTTTTAATTGGATAAACATGGTTTCATATAATAATCTCTTTCCCTTTAATGATTGGGCACTACAAATTCATTCTCTACACTGGGATAAATGAATTGATGCTTTGGTTTCATAAGAAATATTTCTCGTTTAGCCATTTTTAGAGTTAAAGTTCATTTTTCAATTGGGATAAACATGGATTCACATAATAATCTCGTTCCTTTTCTTGATTGGGCACTATAAACACATTCTCCTCATTTGGATTAATGGTATTGATCTTTTGGCTTGATAAGAAAAACCTCTCTTTCTACCAATTTTAGAATTAATGTTCGTTCATCGATTTGAACAAACACGGATTCACATAATAATCTTCTTCCTTTTAATGATTGGGCACCACAAATTTATTCTCCTCATTGGGATAAATGAATTGTTGCTTTGGTTTTATAAGAAAAGCTTCTCTTTCTACCAATTTTAGAATTAATGTTCGTTCGTCGATTTGGACAAACATAGATTCACATTATAAGTTCCTTTCTTTTCATGATTAGGCAGCATAAACACATTCTCCTCATGGGATAAATGATATTCAAGCTTTGGTTTCATACGAAAAACATCTCTGTCCACTATTTTTAGAATTAAAGTTTATTTTTCAATTAGATAAACAAAGTTTCATATAATAATCTCCTTTCCTTTAATAATTGGGTACTACAAATTCATTCTCCGCACTGGATAAATGAATTGATGCTTTGGTTTCATTAGAAATACTTCTTTTTTGGCCATTTTTAGAATTAAAATCCATTTTTTAATTGGGATAAACATAGATTCATATAATAATCTTCTTCTTTTTCATGGTTAGGCACTATAAACACATTCTCCTCATTGGGATCAATGATATTGATACTTTGGTTTCATAAGAAAAGCCTTTTTTTCTGCCAATTTTAGAATTAATGTTCATTCGTCAATTTGGACAAACATGGATTCATGTAATAATATCCTTTTTTTTCATGATTAGGCATCATAAACACGTTCTCCTCATCGGGATAAATGATATCCATGCTTTGGCCTCATAAGAAAAAATCTCTTTGTACCAATTTTAGAATTAATGTTCGTTCATTGATTTGGACAAATACGGATTCACATAATAATTTCCTTCCTTTTTAATGATTGGGCACCATAAATTTATTCTCCTCATTGGGATAAATGAATTGGTGCTTTGGTTTCATAAGAAAAGCTTCTCTTTCTACCATTTTAGAATTAATGTTCGTTCGTCGATTCGGGCAAACACGGATTCACATTATAAGCTCTTTTTTTTTGTGATTAGGCACCATAAAGACATTCTCGTCATGGGATAAATGATTTTCATGCTTTGGTTTCATAGAAAAAACATTTCTTTCTACAATTTTTAGAATTAAAGTTTGTTTTTCAACTGGATAAACACGATTTTACATAATAATCTCCTTTCCTTTAGTGATTGGGCACTGCAAATTCATTCTCTGCACTAGGATAAATGAATTGATGCTTTGGTTTTGTAAGCAATACTTTTCTTTCAGCCATTTTTAGAATTCAAGTTCGTTTTTCAATTAGGATAAACACGGACTCACATAATAATCTCTTTTCTTTTCATGGTTGGGCACCATAAACATATTCTCCTCATTAGGATCAATGGTATTGATGTTTTGGCATCATACGAAAAACCTATCTTTCTATCAATTTAGAATTAATGTTAGTTGGGCAATTTGGACAAACACAGATTCATGTAATAATATCATTTATTTTTATGATTAGGCATCATAAACACATTTTCCTCATCAAGATAAATGATATCCATGCTTTGGCTTCATAAGAAAAACATCTCTTTGTAACATTTTTAGAATTAAAGTTTATTTTTCAATTGGATAAACACAGTTTTACATAATAATCTCCTTTCTTTTAATGATTGGGCACCATAAGTTCATTCTCCTCATTGGGATAAAAGAATTGATGCTTTGGTTTCATAAGAAAAGCTTCTCTTTCTACCAATTTTACAATTAATGTTCATTTGTCGATTTGGACAAACACAGATTCACGTAATCATCTTCTTTCTTTTCATGATTAGGTACTATGAACACACTCTCCTTGTGGGATAAATGATATTTATGCTTTGGTTTCATACAAAAAACATCTATTTCTACCATTTTTAGAATTAAAGCTAGTTTTTCAATTAGATAAACATGGTTTCACATAATAATCTCCTTTCCTTTAATGATTGGGCACTGCAAATTCATTCTCCACACTGGGATAAATGAATTGGTGCTTTGATTTCACAAGAAATACTTCTCTTTTGACCTTTTTAGAATTAAAGTTCATTTTACAATTGGGATAAACATGGATTCACATAATAATCTCCTTCCATTTCATGATTGGGCACCATAAACACATTCTCCTCATTGGGATCAATGATATTGATGCTTTGGTTTCACAAGAAAAACCTCTATTTCTACCAATTTTAGAATTAATGTTTGTTAATCGATTTGAACAAACACGGATTCGTATAATAATATCCTTTCTTTTCATGATTAGGCACCAAAAACACATTCTCCTCATTGGGATAAATGATATTCATGCTTTGGTTTCATAGGATAAATGGTATTAATGCTTTGGATTTATAAGAAAAACCTCTCTTTTAGCCAATTTTAGAATTAATGTTCATTCTGCATTTTGGACAAACACGGATTCGTGTAATAATATCCTTTCTTTTCATGATTAGGTACCATAAACACATTCTCCTTATTGAGATAAATGATATCCATGCTTTGGCTTCATAAGAAAATATTTCTTTCCACCATTTTTAGAATTAAAGTTTTTTTTTAATTGGGATAAACATGGATTCACATAATAATCTCTTTTCCTTCTAATGATTGCGCACCATAAATTCATTTTGCTCATTAGGACAAATGAATTGATGCTTGGGTTTCATCACAAAAGCTTCTCTTTCTACCAATTTTAGAATTAATGTTCATTTGTTCATTTCGACAAACACGGATTCATGTCATAATCCCCTTTCTTTTCGTGATTAGGCACCATAAACAAATTCTCCTCATAGGATAAATGATATTCAAGCTTTGGTTTCATACAAAAAAATCTCTTTCTACCATTTTTAGAATTAAAGTTTGATTTTCAATTGGATAAATACGGTTTCAAATAATAATCTCCTTTCCTTTAATGATTGGGCCCTACAAATTCATTCTTCACATTGGGATAAATGAATTGATTCTTTGGTTTCATAAGAAATATTTCTCTTTTGGCCATTTTTAGAATTAAAGTTCATTTCTCAGTTGGGATAAACACGGACTCACATAATAATCTCATTACACTTCATGATTGGGCACATAAGCACATTCTCCTCATCAATCATATTGATGCTTTGGTTTCATAAAAAAAACCTCTCTTTCTTCCAATTTTAGAATTAATGTTCATTCATCAATTTGGACGAACACGGATTCACGTAATAATATCCTTTCTTTTCGTGATTAGGCACCATAAACACATTTTCTTCATTGGGAAAAATCATATTCATGCTTTGGTTTCATAAGAAAAACATCTCTTTCTACCATTTTTAGAATTAAAGTTTGTTTTTCAATTGGATAAACATTGTTCCACATAATAATCTACCTTTCTTTAATTATTTGGCTTTACAAATTCATTCTCTGCACTAGGATAAATGAATTGATGCTTTGGTTTCATAAGAAATACTTCTCTTTCGGCCATTTTTAGAATTCAAGTTGTTTTTCAATTGAGATAAACATGGATTCACATAATAATCTCTTTTCTTGTCATGGTTGGGCACCATAAACATATTCTCCTCATTGGGATCAATGGTATTAATGCTTTGGATTTATAAGAAAAACCTCTCCTTCAGCCAATTTTAGAATTAATGTTCATTCTGTATTTTGGATAAACACGGATTCATGTAATAATATCCTTTTTTTTCATGATTAGGCACCATAAACACATTCTCCTTATTGAGATAAATGATATTGAGATAAATGATATCCACGCTTTGGCTTCATAAGAAAAACATTTCTTTCCACCATTTTTAGAATTAAAGTTTGTTTTTCAATTGGGATAAACATGAATTCACATAATAATCTCCTTTCCTTCTAATGATTGCGCACCATAAATTCATTTTGCTCATTAGGACAAATGAATTAATGCTTGGGTTTTATCACAAAAGCTTCTCTTTCTACCAATTTTAGAATTAATGTTCATTCGTTCATTTGGACAAACACGGATTCATGTCATAATCCCCTTTCTTTTCGTGATTAGGCACCATAAACAAATTCTCCTCATGGGATAAATGATATTCAAGCTTTGGTTTCATATGAAAAACATCTCTTTCTACAATTTTTATAATTAAATTTTGATTTTCAATTGGATAAACATGGTTTCAAATAATAATCTCCTTTCCTTTAATGATTGGGCACTACAAATTCATTTTTCACATTGGGATAAATGAATTGATGCTTTGGTTTCATAAGAAATACTTCTCTTTCGGCCATTTTTAGAATTAAAGTTCATTTTTCAATTGGGATAAACACGGATTCACATAATAATCTCATTACACTTCATGATTGGGCACCATAAGCACATTCTCCTCATTGGGATCAATCATATTGATGCTTTGGTTTCATAAGAAAAACCTTTCTTTCTTTCAATTTTAGAATTAATGTTCATTCATCAATTTGGACAAACACGGATTCACGTAATAATATCCTTTCTTTTCATGATTAGGCGCCATAATCACATTCTCCTTATCGGGATAAATGATATTCATGCTTTGGTTTCATAAGAAAAACATCTCTTTCTATCCTTTTTAGAATTAAAGTTTGTTTTTCAATTGGGATAAACACAGATTCACATAATAATCTCCATTCTTTTCACGATTGGGCACTATAAATTCATTCTCCTCATTGGGATAAATGAATTGATGCTTTGGTTTCATAAGAAGAGCTTCTTTTTCTACAAATTTTAGAATTATTGTTCATTCATTGATTTGGAAAAACACGGAATCACATAATAATCTTCTTTTTTTTTCATGATTAGACACCATAAACACATTCTCCTCATTAGGATAAATGATATTCATGCTTTGGTTTCATACGAAAAACATCTCTTTCAACCATTTTTGGAATTAAATTTTGTTTTTCAATTGGATAAACATTGTTTCACATAATAATCTCCTTTCCTTTAATGATTAGGCACTAAAAATTCATTCTCTGCACTGGGATAAATGAATTGATGCTTTGGTTTCATAAGAACTACTTCTATTTCAGCCATTTTTAGAATTAAAGTTTATTTTTCAATTGGGATAAGCATGAATTCATATAATAATCTCCTTCCTTTTCATGATTGGGAACCATAAACCTATTCTTCACATGAGGTTAACGGTATTGATGCTTTGGTTTCATATGAAAAACCTCTCTTCCTACCAATTTAAGAATTAATGTTCGTTCATCAAATTGGACAAACTTGGATTCACGTAATAATATCTTTTCTTTTCATGATTAGCCACCATAAACACATTCTCCTCATAAGAAAACATCATATTCATGCTTTGGTTTCATAAGAAAAAATCTCTTTGTACCATTTTTAGAATTAAAGTTTGTTTGTCAATTGTATAAATACAGTTTCGCATAATAATCTCCCTTCCTTTAATGACTTGGCAGTATAAATTCATTCTTCGCACTGGATAAATGAATTGATGCTTTGGCTTCATAAGAAATACTTCTTTCTCGGTCATTTTTAGAATTAAAGTTCTTTTTTCAATTTGGATAAATATGGATTCACATAATAATCTCTTTCCTTTTCATGGTTGGGCACCATAAACACATTCTCCTCATTGGGATCAATGGTATTGATGCTTTGGTTTCATAAGAAAAACCTCTCCTTCTACCAATTTTAGAATTAATGCTTTATTTGTCAATTTGGATAAACATGGATTCACGTAATTATATTCTTTTTTTTCATGATTAAGCACCATAAACACATTCTCCTCATCGAGATAAATGATATCCACGCTTTGGCTTCATAAAAAAACATCTCTTTCCACCATATTTAGAATTAAAGTATGTTTTTCAAATGTAATAAACACTGATTCACATAATAATCTTGTTCCTTTTAATAATTGGGCACCATGAATTCATTCTTCTCATTGGGACAAATGAATTGATGCTTTGGTTTCATAAGAAAAGCTTCTCTTTCTACCAATTTTGTAATTAATGTTCCTTCGTTGATTTAGACAAACACGGATTCACATTGTAATCTCCCTACTTTTCTTTATTGGGCACCATAAACACATTCTCCTCATGGGATAAATGATATTCATGATTTGGTTTCATACGAAAAACATCTCTTTCTACCATTTTTAAAATTAAAGTTTGTTTTTCAATTCGATAAACATGGTTTCATTTAATAATCTCCTTACTTTTAATGATTTGGCACTACAAATTCATTCTCCGCACTGGGATAAATGAATTGATGCTTTGGTTTCATAAGAAATACTTTTTTTCAGCCATTTTTAGAATTAAAGTTTATTTTTCAATTGGGATAAACATGGATTCACAAAATAATCACATTCCTTTTCATGATTGAGCACTATAAACACATTCTCCTCATTAGGATCAATGGTACTGATGCTTTGGTTTCATAAGAAAAGCCTTTCTCTCTACCAATTTTAGAATTAATGTTCGTTCATCGATTTGGTCAAACATGGATTCATGTAATAATATCCTTTTTTTTTCGTGATTATAAACACATTCTCCTTATTGGGATAAATGATATTCATGCTTTGGTTTTATATGAAAAACATCTCTTTCTACCATTTCTAGAATTAAAGTTTGTTTTTCAATTGGATAAACACGGTTTCACATTATAATCTCCTTTCCTTTAATGATTGGGCACTCTAAATTCATTCTCCCCATTGGGATAAATAAATTGATGCTTTGGTTTCATAAGAAATACTTCTCTTTCGGCCATTTTTAGAACTAAAGTTTGTTTTTCAATTGGGATAAACACGGATTCACTTAATAATCTCCTTCCTTTTCATGAATGGGCACCAAAAAGAAATTATCCTCGTTGGGATCAATGGTATTGATGCTTTGGCTTCATAAGAAAAACCTTTTTTTTACCAATTTTAGAATTAATGGTCGTTCATCGATTTAGACAAACTCGAATTTACGAAATAATATCCTTTCTTTTTTGTAACTAGGCACCATAAATACATTCTTCTCATCGGGATAAATGATATCCATGCTTTGGTTTCATAAGAAAAACATCTCTTTCCACCATTTTTAGAATTAAGGTTTGTTTTTCAATTGGATAAACACGGATTCACGTAATAATCTCTTTTATTTTAATGATTGGGCACCATAAATTGATTCTCCTCATTAGGATAAATGAATTGATGCTTTGGTTTCATAAGAAAAGCTTCTCCTTCTGCCAATTTTAGAATTAATATTTGTTCATCGATTTGGACAGACATAGATTCACGTAATAATCTTCTTTCTTTTCATGATTGGACACCATAAACACATTCTCCTCATTGGGATAAATGATATTCATGCTTTGGTTTCATTTAAAAAACATCTCTTTCTAGCATTTTTAGAATTAAAGTTTGTTTTTCAATTGGATAAACACAGTTTCACATAACAATCTCCTTTCTTTTAATGATTGGGCGCTACAAATTCATTCTCTGCTCTAGGGTAAATGAATTGATGCTTTGGTTTCATAAGAAAAGCTTATTTTTCTACCAATTTTATAATTAATATATGTCCATCGATTTGGAAAAACGCGGATTCACGTAACAATCTCTTTTTTTTTCATGATTAGGCACCATAAACACATTCTCTTCATTTGGATAAATGATATTTATCCTTTGGTTTCATACGAAAAACATCCCTTTCTACCATTTTTAGAATTAAAGTTTGTTTTTCAATTAGATAAACATGGTTTCACATTACAATCTCCTTTCCTTTAATGATTGGGCACTACAAATTCATTTTTTGAACTGGGATAAATAAATTGATGCCTTGGTTCATAAGAAATACTTCTCTTTCGGCCATTTTTAGAATTCAAGTTTGTTTTTCAATTGGGATAAGCACAAATTCACATAATAATCTCATTTATTTTTGATGATTGCGAACCATAAACATATTCTCCTCTTGGGATCAACGGTATTGATGATTTGGTTTCATAAGAAAAACTTCTCTTCCTACCAATTTTAGAATTAATATTCGTTCATCGATTTGGACAAACTTGGATTCACGTCATAATGTCCTTTCTTTTTGTGATTAGGCACCATAAACACATTCTCCTTCTCGGGAAAAATCATATTCATGCTTTGGTTACATAAGAAAAACATCTCTTTGTGCCATTTTTAGAATTAAAGTTTGTTTTTCAATTGGATAAAGATGGTTTCACATAATAATCTGCCTTCCTTTAATGATTTGGCACTACAAATTCATGGGATAAATGAATTAATGCTTTGGTTTCATAAGAAATACTTCTCTTTTGACCATTTTTAGAATTCAAGTTTGTTTTTCAATTAGGATAAACACGGATTCACAAAATAATCGCCTTTCTTTTCATGGTTGGGCGCCATAAACATATTCTCCTCATTGGGATCAATGGTATTGATGCTTTGGCATCATAAGAAAAACCT
Source organism: Adansonia gregorii (assembly GCA_038382025.1). NCBI lineage: Eukaryota > Viridiplantae > Streptophyta > Magnoliopsida > Malvales > Malvaceae > Adansonia > Adansonia gregorii. The sequence continues at coordinate 13,683 of JBBYHO010441582.1, forward strand.
CACTTTCTGTCAATTTAGAATTAATGTTCATTGGGCAATTTGGACAAACACAGAATCATGTAATAATATCCTTTCTTTTCATGATTAGGCACCATAAACACATTCTCCTTATCGAGATAAATGATATCCATGCTTTGGCTTCATAAGAAAAACATCTCCTTCCACTATTTTTAGAATTAAACTTTGTTTTTCAATTGGGACAAACATGGATTCACATAATAATCTCCTTTCCTTTTGATGATTAGGCACCACAAATTCATTCTCCTCATTGGGACAAATGAATTTATGCTTGGGTCTCATAAAAAAAGCTTCTCTTTCTACCAATTTTAGAATTAATGTTTGTTCATCGATTTGGACAAACACGGATTCACATTATAATCTCCTTTCTTTTCGTGATTAGGCACCATAAACAAATTTTCCTCATGGGATAAATGATATTCATGATTTGTTTCATATGAAAAAAATCTCTTTCTACGATTTTTAGCATTAACGTTTCATTTTCAATTGGATAAACACGGTTTCACATAATAATCTCCTTTCCTTTAATGAGTGGGAATTACAAATTCATTCTTCGCACAGGGATAAATGAATTGATCCTTTATTTCATAAGAAATACTTCTCTTTTAGCCATTTTTAGAATTAAAGTTTATTTTTCAATTGAGATAAACACAGATTCACATAATAATCTCATTCGTCTTCTTGATTGGGCACCATAAACACATTCTCCTCATTGGGATCAATCATATTAATGATTTGGTTTCATAAGAAAAGCCTCTCTTTCTTCCAATTTAGAATTAATTTTCATTCATCAATTTGGACAAACATGGATTCACGCAATAATATCCTTTCTTTTCGTGATTAGGCACTATGAACACATTCTCCTATGGGATAAATGATATTCATACTTTGGTTTCATAAGAGAAACATCTCTTTCTACCATTTTTAGAATTAAAGCTTGTTTTTCAATTGGGATAAACACGGATTCACATAATAATCTCTTTTCTTTTAATGATTGGGCACTACAAGTTCATTCTCCTCATTGGGATAAATGAATTGATGCTTTGGTTTCATAAGAAAAGCTTCTCTTCCTACCAATTTTAGAATTAAAGTTCGTTTTTCAATTGTGATAAACACGGATCCACATAATAATCTTCTTCCTTTTAATGATTAGGCACCATAAACACATTCTCCTCATTAGGATCAATGCTATTGATGCCTTAGTTTCATAAGAAAAACCTCTCCTTCTACCAATTTTAACATTATTGTTCGTTCATTGATTTGGACAAACACAGATTCACGCAATAGTATCCTTTCTTTTCATGATTAGGCACCATAAACACATTCTCCTAATCGGGATAAATGATATTCATGCTTTGGTTTCATAGGAAAAATATCTCTTTCTATCATTTTTAGAATTAAAGTTTGTTTTTCAATTGGGATAAACATGGTTTCACATAATAATCTCTTTTCTTTTAATGATTAGGCACCACAAATTCGTTCTTCTTATTGGGATAAATGAATTGATGCTTTGTTTTCATAAGAAAAGCTTCTCTTTCTACCAATTTTAGAATTAATTCTTGTTCGTCGATTTGGACAAACACGGATTCACATAATAATCTCCTTTCTTTTCGTGATTAGGCACCATAAACACATTCTCTTTATGGGATAAATGATATTCATGCTTTGGTTTCATACGAAAAACATCTCTTTCTACCATTTTTAGAATTAAAGCCTATTTTTCAATTGGATAAACATGATTTCACATAATAATCTCCTTTCCTTTATTGATTGGGCACTACAAATTCATTCTCCGCACAAGGATAAATGAATTGATGCTTTGGTTTCATAAGAAATGCTTCTCTTTCATCCATTTTTAGAATTAAAGTTCGTTGTTCAATTGAGATAAACATGGATTCATATAATAATCTCCTTTTTTTCATGATTGGGAATCGTAAACACGTTCTCCTCTCGGGATCAGTGGTATTGATGCTTTGGTTTCATAAGAAAAACCTCTCTCTCTACCAATTTTAAAATTATTGTTTGTTCATCGATTGGGACAAACATGGATTTACGTGATAATATCCTTTCTTTTCATGATTAGGCACCATAAACACAATCTCCTCATCGGGATAAATGATACTCATGCTTTGTTTTCATAGGAAAAACATCTCTTTCTACCATTTTTAGAATTAAAGTTTGTTTTTCAATTGGTATAGACACAGATTCACGTAATAATCTCCTTTCTTTTAATGATTGGGCACCACAAATTCATTCTCCTTATTAGGATAAATGAATTAATGCTTTGGTTTCGTAAGAAAAGCTTCTCTTTCTATCAAGTTTAGAATTATTATTCGTTCGTCGATTTAGACAAACACGGATTCAGGCAATATTCTTCTTTCTTTTCGTGATTAGGCACTACAAACACTTTCTCCTCCTGGGATAAATGATATTCTTGCTTTGGTTTCATAGGAGAAACATCTTTTTCAACCATTTGTAAAATTAAAGCTTGTTTTTCAATTGGGATAAACACGGATTCACATAATAATCTCTTTTCTTTTAATGATTAGGCACTACAAATTCATTCTCTTCGTTGTGATAAATGAATTGATGCTTTGGTTTCGTAAGAAAAGCTTCTTTTCTTACTAATTTTAGAATTAAAGTTCATTTTTCAATTGTGATAAACACGGATTCACATAATAATCTGCTTCCTTTTAATGATTGGGCACCGTAAACACGTTCTCCACATTGGGAACAATGGTATTGATGCTTTGGTTTCATAAGACAAACCTCTCTTCCTACCAATTTTAGAATTAATGTTCATTCATTGATTTTGACAAACATGGACTTACGTAATAATATCCTTTCTTTTCATGATTAGGCACCATAAACAAATTCTCCTCATCGGGATAAATGATATTCACGCTTTAGTTTCATTGGAAAAACATCTTTTTTTACCATTTTTAGAATTAAACTTTGTTTTTCAATTGGGATAAACATAGATTCATATAATAATCTCCTTTCTTTTAATAATTGGGCACCACAAACTCATTCTCCTTATTGGGATAAAAGAATTGATGCTTCGATTTCATAAGAAAAGCTTCTATTTCTACCAATTTTAGAATTGATGTTCGTTCGTCGATTTGGTCAAACATGGATTCACCTAATAATGTCCTTTCTTTTCGTGATTAGGCACCATAAACACATTATCCTTATCGGGATAAATGATATTCATGTTTTCTTTCATAGGGAAAACATCTCTTTCTATCATTTTTAGGATTAAAGTTTGCTTTTCAATTGGGATAAACACGGATTCACATAATAATCTCCTTTCTTGTAATGATTGAGCACCACAAATTCATTCTTCTCATTGGGATAAATGAATTGATGCTTTGGTTTCATAAGAAAAACTTTTCTTTCTACCAATTTTAGAATTAATTTTTGTTCATCGATTTGGACGAACACAGATTCACATAATAATCTCCTTTCTTTTCGTGATTAGGCACCATAAACACATTCCCCTTATAGGATAAATGATATTTATGCTTTGGTTTCATACGAAAAACATCACTTTCTATCATTTTTAAAATTAAAGTTTATTTTTCAATTGGATAAACACGGTTTCACTTTATAATCTCCTTTCCTTTAATGATTGGGCACTACAAATTCATTCTCCGCACTAGGATAAATGAAGTGATGCTTTGGTTTCATAAGAAATACATCACTTTCGACCATTTTTAGAATTAAAGTTAATTTTTCTATTGGGATAAACACGGATTAACATAATAATCTCCGTCATTTTCTTGATTGGGCACCATAAACACATTCTCCTCATTGGGATCAATGCTATTGATGCTTTCGTTTCATAAGAAAAACCTCTATTTCTACCAATTTTAAAATTATTGTTCATTCATCGATTGGGACAAACACAGATTCACGTAATAATATCCTTTCTTTTCATGATTAGGCACCATAAACATATTCTCCTCATCGGGATAAATGATATTCATGCCTTGGTTTCATAGGAAAAACATCTCTTTTACCATTTTTAGAATTAAAGTTTGTTTTTCAATTAGGATAAACACGGATTCACATAATAATCTCCTTTCTTTTAATGATTAGGCACCATAAATTCATTTTCCTCATTGGGATAAATGTATTGATGCTTTGGTTTCATAAGAAATGCTTCTCTTTCAGCCATTTTTAGAATTAAATTTCGTTGTTCAATTGGGATAAACATGGATTCACATAATAATCTCCTTCATTTTCATGGTTGGGAACCATAAACACGTTCTCCTCATGGGATCAATGGTATTGATGCTTTGGTTTCATAGGAAAAACCTTTCTTTCTAGCAATTTTAAAATTAATGTTTGTTCATTGATTGGGACAAACACAGATTCACGTAATAATATCCTTTCTTTCCATGATTAGGCACCATAAACATATTCTCCTCATCGGGATAAATGATATTCAGGCCTTGGTTTCATAGGAAAAAATCTTTTTCTACCATTTTTAGAATTAAAGTTCATTTCTCAATCAAGATAAACATGGATTCACATAATAATCTTTTTCCCTTTCATGGTTAGGCACCATAAACACATTCTACTCATTGGGATAAATGAATTGATGCTTTGGTTTCATAAAAAAAGCTTCTCTTTCTACCAATTTTAGAATTAATGTTCATTCATCGATTTGAACAAACATAGATTCACATAATAATCTCCTTTCTTTTCGTGATTAGGCACCATAAACACATTCTCTTCATCGGGGTAAATGATATTAATGCTTTGATTTCATAAGAAAAACATCTTTTTCCACCATTTTTAGAATTAAAGTTTGTTTTTCAATTGGATAAACATGGTTTCACATAATAATCTCCTCTCCTTTAATGATTGGGCACTACAAATTCATTCTCTGCACTGGATAAATGAATTGATGCTTTGGTTTCATAAGAAATACTTCTCTTTCGGCCATTTTTGGAATTAAAGTTTATTTTTCAATTGGGATAAACATGGATTCACATAATAATCTCTTTCCATTTCATGATTGGAACCATAAACACATTCCCCTTATAGGATCAATGGTATTGATGCTTTGGTTTTATAAGAAAAACCTCTCTTTCTACCAATTTTAGAATTAATGTTCGTTCATTGATTTGGACAAGCCTGGATTCATGTAACAATATCCTTTCTTTTTGTGATTAGGCACCATAAATACATTCTCCTCATCAGGATAAACGATATCCATGCTTTGGCTTCAAAAGAAAACATCTCTTTCCACCATTTTTAGCATTAAAGTTTATTTTTCAATTAGGATAAACACAGATTCACATAATAATCTCCTTCTTTTTCATGATTGAGCATCATAAATGCATTCTCCTCATTGGGATCAATGGTATTGATGCTTTGGTTTCATAAGAAAAACCTCTCTTTCTGTCAATTTTAGAATTAATGTTCGTTCATCGATTTGAACAGACATGAATTCACGTAATAATATCCCTTTTTTTGTGATTAGGCACCATAAACACATTCCCCTCATCGGGATAAATGATATCCATGCTTTGGCTTCATAAGAAAAACATCACTGTCTACCATTTTTAGAATTAAAGTTTGTTTTCCAATTGGATAAACACGATTTCACATAACAATCTCCTTTCCTTTAATGATTGGGCGCTAAAAATTTATTCTCCGCACTGGGATAAATAATTTGATGCTTTGGTTTCATAAGAAGTACTTCTTTTTCAACCATTTTTGGAATGAAAGTTCGTTTTTCAATTGGGATAAGCACAAATTCACATAATAATCGCCTTCCTTTTCATGATTGGGAACTATGAACACACTCTCCGTATGGGATCAATGGTATTGATGCCTTGGTTTCATAAGAAAAACCTCTCTTTCTACCAATTTTGGAATAAATGTTCATTCATCGATTTGGACAAAAATGTATTCACGTAATAAAATCCTTTCTTTTCGTGATTAGGTACCATAAACACATTCTCCTCATCAGGATAAATGATATTCATGCTTTGGTTTCATGAGAAAAACATCTTTTTCTACCATTTTTGGAATTAAAGTTTGTTTTTCAATTAGGATAAACACGGATTCACATCATAATCTCCTTTCTTTTAATGATTAGGCACGACAAATTTATTCTCCGCATTGTGACAAATGAATTGATGCTCTGGTTTCATAAGAAAACCACACTTTCTACCAATTTTTGAATTAATATTCGTTCGTTGATTTAGACAAGCCAAGATTCATGTAATAATATCCATTCTTTTCGTGATTAGGCACCGTAAACGCATTCTCCTCATCGGGATAAATGATATTCATGCTTTGGTTTCATAAGAAAAACATCTCTTTCTACCATTTTTAGAATTAATGTTAGATTTTCAATTCGGTAAACACAGTTTCACATAATAATCTCGATTCTTTTAATGATTGGGCACCATAAATTCATTCTCCTCATTAGGATGAATGAATTGATGCTTTGGTTTTATAAGAAAAGCTTCTCTTTGCACCAATTTTAGAATTAATGTTCATTCGTCGATTTGGACAAACACAGATTCACATAATAATATCCTTTCTTTTCGCGATTAGGCACCATAAACACATTCTCCTCATCGCGATAAATGATATTCATGCTTTAGTTTCATATGAAAAGCATCTCTTTCTGCCATTTTTAGAATTAAAGGTTGTTTTTCAACTGGATAAACACAGTTTCACATAATAATCTCCTTTCCTTTAATGATTGGGCACTCCAAATTCATTCTCCCAACTGGGATAAATGAATCGATGCTTTGGTTTCATAAGAAATACTTCTTTTTTAGCCATTTTTAGAATTAAAGTTCATTCTTTAATTGGGATAAACACGGATTCACATAATAATCTCTTTCCTTTTCATGATTGGGCACCATAAACACATTTTCCTCATTGGGATCAATGGTATCAGTGCTTTCATTTCATAAGAAAGACCTCTCTTTCTACCAATTTTAGAATTAATGTTCGTTCATCGACTTGGACGAACACGGATTCACGAAATAATATCCTTTCTTTTCCTGATTAGGCACCATAAATACATTCTTTTCATCGGGATAAATGATATCCATGCTTTGGTTTCATAAGAAAAACCTATCTTTCTACCATTTTTAGAATTAAAGTTTGTTTTTTAACTGGGTTAAGCATGGAATCACATAATAATGTCCTTTCTTTTAATGATTGGGCACCACAAATTCGTTCTCCTCATTGGGACAAGCGAATTGATGCTTTGGTTTCATCAGAAAAACTTCTTTTTCTACCAATTTTAGAATTAACGTTCATTCGTTGATTTGGGCAAACACAGATTCACTTAATAATATCCTTTCTTTTCATGATTAGGCACCATAAACACATTCTCCTTATCGGGATAAATGATATCCACACTTTGGCTTCATAAGAAAAACATCTTTTTCTACCATTTTTAGAGTTAAAGTTTGCTTTTTAATTAGGATAAACACGGATTCGCAAAATAATTTCCTTTCTTTTAATGAGTAGGCACGATAAATTCATTCTCCCCATTAGGACAAATGAATTGATGCTTTGGTTTCATAAGAAAACCTCTTGTTCTACCAATTTTAGAATTAATGTTCATTCATCGATTTGGAGAAACACGGATTCACGTAATAATATCCTTTCTTTTCATGCTTAGGCACCATAAACACATTCTCCTCATCAGGGTAAATGATATCTATGTAATGGCTTCATAGGTAAAACATCTCTTTCCACCATTTTTAGAATTAAGGTTTGTTTTTCAATTAGGATAGACACGGATTCACATAATAATCTTTTTTCTTTTAATGATTGGGCACCACAAATTCATTCTCCTCATTAGGACAAAGGAATTGATTCTTTGGTTTCATAAGAAAAACCACCCTTTCTACCAAGGTTAGAATTAATGTTCGTTCGTTAATTTGGACAAGCCCGGATTCACATAATAATCTCCTTTCTTTTCGTGATTAGGCAACATAAACATATTCTTCTCATTGGGATAAATGACATTCATGCTTAGGTTTCATACGAAAAACATCTCTTACTACCATTTTTACAATTAAAGTTTGTTTTTCAATTGGATAAACACGGTTTCACATAATAATCTCTTTTCCTTTAATGATTGGGCACTACAAATTCATTCTTCGCACTGGGATAAATGAATTAATGCTTTGGTTTCATAAGAAATACCTCTCTTTCGACCATTTTTAGAATTAAAGTTTTTTTTTCAATTAGGATAAACACGGATTCACATAATAATCTTCTTTCTTTTCATGATTGGGCACCCTAAACACATTCTCCTTATGGGATCAGTGGTATTGATGCTTTGGTTTCATAAGAAAAACTCTCTTCCTACCAATTTTAGAATTAATGTTCATTCGTCGATTTGGACAAACTTGGATTCATGTAATAAATCCTTTCTTTTCATGATTAGGCACCATAAACACATTCTCCTCTTTAGGATAAATGATATCCATGCTTTGGCTTCATAAGAAAAACCTCTATTTCTACCATTTTTAGAATTAAAGTTTGTTTTTCAACTGGGTTAAACACAAATTCACGTAATAATCTCCTTCCTTTTCATGATTGGGCACCATAAACACATTTTCCTCGTGGGATCAATGGTATTGATGCTTTGGTTTCATAAGAAAAACCTCTTTTTCTACCAATTTTAGAATTAATGTTCGTTCATCAAATTGGACAAACATAGATTCACATAATAATATCCTTTCATTTCACGATTAGGCACCATAAACACATTCTCCTCATCAGGATAAATTATATCCATGCTTTGGCTTCATAAGAAAAACATATCTTTTTGCTTTTTTTAGAATTAAAGTTTGTTTTTCAGTTGAGATAAACACAGATTCACATAATAATCTCCTTTCTTTTAACGATTGAGCACCATGAATTCATTCTCCTCATTGGGGTAAATGAATTGATGCTCTGGTTTCGTAAGAAAAGCTTCTCTTTCTACCAATTTTAGAATTAATGTTCGTTCATCAATTTAGACAAACCCAGATTCATGTAATAATATCCTTTCCTTTTGTGATTAGGCACCATAAACGCTTTTTCCTCATCAGGATGAATGATATCCATGCTTTGGCTTTATACGAAAAACATCTCTTTCTACCATTTTTAGAATTAAAGTTCGTTTTTCAATTGGATAAACACAGTTTCACATAACAATCTCCTTTCCTTTAGTGATTGGGCACTACAAATTCATTCTCCACACTGGGATAAATGAATTGATGCATTGGTTTCATAAGAAATACTTCTCTTTCAGTCATTTTTAGAATTAAAGTTACTTTTCTATCGGATAAACACGGTCTCACATAATAATCTCTTTTCTTTTAATGATTGGGCACTACAAATTCATTCTCTGCACTTGGATAAATGAATTGATGCTTTGGTTTCATAAGAAATACTTATCTTTCGACCATTTTTAGAATTAAAGTTCAATTTTCAATTGGATAAACACGGTTTCACAAAACACTCTCCTTTCCTTTAATGATTGGGCACTACAAATTCATTCTTTGCACTGGGACAAATGAATTAATGCTTTGGTTTCATAAGAAATACTTCTCTTTAGGCCATTTTTAGAATTAAAGTTCGTTTTTCAATTGGGATAAATAGGAATTCACATTATAATCGCCTTCCCTTTCATGATTAGGAACCATAAACACATTCTTCTTATGGGATCAATGATATTCATGCTTTGATTTCATAAGAAAACCTTTCCCTTTACCAATTTTAGAACTAGTGTTCGTTCGTTGATTAGGATAAACCTAGATTCACGTGATAATATCTTTTTTTTTCGTGATTAAGCACCATAATCACATTCTCCTCATCAGGATAAATGATATTCATGCTTTGGTTTTGAAAGAAAAACATCTTTTTCTACCATTTTTAGAATTAAAGTTTGTTTTTCAATTGGATAAACATAGTTTCACATAACAATCTTCTTTCCTTTAGTGATTGGGCACTATAAATTCATTCTCCGCACTGGGATAAATGAATTGATGCATTGGTTTCATAAGAAATACTTCTCATTTAGCCATTTTTAGAATTGAAGTTTGTTTTTCAATTGGATAAACACGGTTTCACATAATAATCTCCTTTCCTTTAATGATTGGGCACTACAAATTCATTCTTCGCACTAGGATAAATGAATTGAAGCTTTGGTTTCGCAAGAAATACTTATCTTTCGGCCATTTTTAGAATTAAAGTTCATTTTTCAATTGGATAAACATGGTTTCACAAAACACTCTCCTTCCCTTTAATTATTGGGCATTACAAAGTCATTCTCCACACTGGGATAAATGAATTGATGCTTTGGTTTCATAAGAAATACTTCTCTTTGGGCCATTTTTAGAATTAATGTTCATTTTTCAATTGGGATAAACACGAATTCTCATAATAATCCCTTTCCTTTCCATGATTCGGAACCATAAACACATTCTCCTCATGGGATCAATGATATTCACGCTTTGATTTCATAAGAAAACCTCTCCTTTTACCAATTTTAGAATTAGTGTTCATTCGTTGATTGGGACAAACCTAGATTGACGTGATAATATCCTTTCTTTTCATGATTAAGCACCATAATCACATTCTCCTCATCAGGATAAAAGATATTCATGCTTTGGTTTTGTAAGAAAAACCTCTCTTTCAACCATTTTTACAATTAAAGTTTATTTTTCAGTTGGGATAAACATGGATTCACATAATAATCTCCTTTCTTTTAATGAATGGGCACCACAAATTCATTCCCCTTATTGGGATAAATGAATTGATGCCTTGGTTTCTTAAGAAAAGCTTCTCTTTCTACCAATTTTAGAATTAATGTTCGTTTGTTGATTTGGACAAACACGGATTCACGTAATAATCTCCATTCTTTTCCTGATTAGGCACCATAAACAATTCTCCTCATTAGGATAAATAATATTCATGCTTTGGTCCCATAAAAAAAATCTCTTTCTACCATTTTTAGAATTAAAGTTTGTTTTTCAATTGGATAAACATGGTTTCAAAAAATAATGTCCTTTCCTTTAACGATTAGGCATTACAAATTCATCTCTACACTGGGATAAATGAATTGATGCTTTCGTTTCATAGGAAATACTTCTCTTTCGACCATTTTTAGAACTAAAGTTCATTTTTCAATTGGGATAAACATAAATTCACATAACAATCTCTTTCCTTTTCATGATTGGGCACCATAAACACATTCTCCTCATGGGATCAATGGTATTGATGCTTTGGTTTCGTAGGAGTAACCTCTTTTTCTAGAAATTTTAGAATTAATGTTCGTTCATTGATTTGGACAAACTTGGATTCACGTAATAACATCCTTTCTTTTTATGATTAGGATAAACACACCCTTCTTATCAAGATAAATGATATCCATGCTTTGGCTTCATAAGAAAAACATCTTTTTCGACCATTTTTTCCTACCATTTTTAGAATTAAAGTTCATTTTTCAATTGCATAAACATGGTTTCATATAACAATCTCCTTTCCTTTAATGTTGGGCACTACAAATTCATTCTCCGCACTGGGATAAATGAATTGATGCTTTGGTTTCATAAGAAATACTTCTCTTTCGACCATTTTTAGAATTAAAGTTC